>ML784014.1:276229-304091 GCA_009831015.1 Picea engelmannii
GCAACACTGTACTTCTCATGAGTGGGAAGGAACTTCTTAATGAGGTTAAGAAGAAGGAAGACACACAATTTATTGTGGTTAGGAAGCCCAAAATTGTTTTAACCAGTACGAGAATAGATGATTTACCGGAATAAATCCAGGAGTTACTGGAAGAGTTTGCTGATATAGTAGTGGATGAACTACCTTGTTATATCTGGAGCCAGTTTACTGAACAAAGCCGTGTACAGGTTGACGCCATAGGAAAATGAAGAAGTTAAGAGACAGGTCCAAGACTTAATGGACAAGGGATTGATTTGAGAGAGTTTGAGTCCATGCGTTGTTCTGACAGTGCTCAGCCCAAAGAAAGATGGAGGCTGGAGAATGTGTACAGACTCAAGAGCAATCAATAAGATTACCATCAGATATAGATTTCCATTGCCAAGGATGGACGACTTGATGGATTGCTTGAGTGGAGAAAAGTTCTTTTCAAAGATTGATTTGAAAAGCGGGTATCATCAAATTAGAATGAGAGAAGGTGATGAATGGAAAACAACATTCAAGACAAACGAGGGGTTGTATGAATGGCTTGTCATGCCATTTGGCCTAACGAATGCGCCCAATACTTTCATGAGATTGATGAACAAAGTCCTGAAGGATTTCATTGGGAAATTCGTCATTGTATATCTTGATGATATATTAATTTTCAGCAGGACAGAAGCAGAGCACTTAAAGCATTTAGTTGCAGTGATGAGGAGATTACAGCAAGAGAAATTGCTGATCAATGTGAAGAAATCATCATTTATGAGAACATAACTCATTTATTTGGGTTTTTTTATCTCTGCAAATGAGTTGAAGATGGATTCGGAAAAGGTAAATGCAATTAAGGATTGGCCATCATCGAAGAGCATGTTCGAAGTTCGAAGCTTCCATGGTTTGGCTAGCTTCTACAAGAAATTCATTCGAAACTTCAGTGGAATTAGCGCACCAATGATGGATACGGTGAAGAAAAGACATAAATCTTTTCACTGGATGGAGGAAGCGGAGAAGAGTTTCAATTTGCTGAAGAAGAAGATCACTGAGAAACAAATTCTGGTTTTGCTAGATTTTAGCAAGACATTCCAGGTCAGGTGTGACGCGAGTGGATTTGCAATTGGAGCGGTCTTGAGCCAAGACGACAGGCTGATGACATATTTCAATGAGAAACTGAATGAAGCGAAGATTAAGTACTCAACATATGATAAAGAAATCTATGCAGTCATACAAGCTCTTAAGAAATGGAGACATTATTTGGTTCCTAAAGAATTTTCTTTCTACAGTGATAATCACGCTTTACAATTCATGACTCAACAGGAGAAGTTGAACCAAAAACATGTTAAATGGGTTGAATACATGCATAATTTTTCTTTTGTGATTAAGCATATTTCTAGAACTACTAACAAAGTTGCTGATGCTTTGAGCAGGAATTCATAGTCAAGACTTTGGG
This sequence comes from Picea engelmannii, assembly GCA_009831015.1. Classification (NCBI taxonomy): domain Eukaryota; kingdom Viridiplantae; phylum Streptophyta; class Pinopsida; order Pinales; family Pinaceae; genus Picea; species Picea engelmannii. The sequence continues at coordinate 277,692 of ML784014.1, forward strand.
TTTTGATAACCTTAAGGAAATGTACAGGGATGAGCTAGACTTCAAGGAGGCATATGAGGCATCTGAGAATCCAATTCTCAGGGATAGAAGCCAATGGACTGGATACATGATCCAAGATGGATTATTGTTCAGGGGAAATTAGCTATGTATTCCAAAATGCTCCATGAGGGAGAATTTGCTGAAGGAAAAACACAGTGGAGGATTGGCTGGGCATTTCAGTCATGACAAGATGTTCTCAAAGTTGAATATCTCATATTATTGGCCAGGGATGAGAACAGACGTTAAGAGATTTGTGGACAGATGCAGAATTTGTCAGCACACGAAAGGAAAAAGGCAGAACACAGGGTTATACCAACCATTACCCATACCTGAAAGGTCGTGGGATGTAGTGAGCATGGATTTCATATTGGGACTGCCAAGGACACAAAGAGGACGTGATTCGATCTTTGTGGTAGTCGACAGATTTTCAAAAATGGCACATTTCATACCATGCCAGAAAACCAATGACACAACTCATATTGCGAACCTGTTTTTCAAGGAAGTCGTCAGACTTCACGGCTTGCCAAGGAGCATCGTTTCTGATTGAGATACCAAGTTTGTTGGACATTTCTGGAGGACCTTATGGAAGAAGTTGGGGACAAGTTTTTCTTTTAGCTCAGCGTATCATCCTCAGATGGATGGACAGACGAAGGTCGTGAACAGGAGCTTGGGAGATTTGCTGCGGATCTTAGTCACTGAACACCATAGTCAGTGGGATCATGTTCTTCCACAGGCGAAATTTTCTTTTAATGATTCACTTAACAGAAGCACAGGGCAGAGTCCATTCTAGATTGTATATGGAATGCAACCAAGGGGAGTTTCTGAATTGAAAGATTCAGAACAAAATGAATTCAGGAGTGCTAGTGCAGAAGACTTTGTAGAAGGAATGAAGGAGCTTCACAACCAAATTAAGGAGCGATTCTAGAGTACAAGTCAAGAATACAAGTGGAGAGCAAATCAACACAGGTGAGAACTTCAATTTGAAGTTGGTGATTTTATTCTTGCGCACCTGAGGAAGGAGAGGTTCCCAAGGGGAATGTATAACAAACTGAAGATGAAAAAGATTGGACCATGCAAGGTCATAAGGAAATTTGGGGCAAACACATATGAGATTGAATTACCCGTTGGGGTCAGAATCTCACCGATATTCAATGTTACGGATTTGTACCCTTACAAAGCTGGAGAAGCAGTAACAGAGGTGGAACAGGAAGAGATTCAATGGACAAAACAAATGCCTGTAGCTGAAAAGCCGTAGATGGAAAGCATAATTAACAAGAGCATTAGCAGAAAGACCAAGAGGAAAGAATATTTTGAATACTTGGTCAAATGGAAGGGACATCTAGTTGAAGATGCTAGTTGGGAAGATGAAGCATAAATTCATAAGCATGGATAGACCGTGCAAGAGATCATGAACAGGAGTTCATGAAAATTTTCAAGCATGGGAGTATGATGCAGGAGCACCGTAAGCAGCCAGCCAAGCAAGCATGAAGGCGGAAGACAACTGGAAAAGCACAGCACAGATGTTGCACATTTTGAAATGTTTTTGAATAATTAATGAACATATATTAATGTAGCAGTTAAAGGAAGTGTACTTTCATATTGTAAACAGATCTTGAGCCATTTGCTCTCATATGCCATATGTAATAGACATTAATTATGTTTAATGAAAGTAGGTAGATTTGAATTAAGAGATTAGACAGTTTTAGAAGCCTAGGAGGGAAAATGGATATAGACACCCTCATTCTTTATCATTGTATTTTTGTAACATTATCATCATTGAGAGATGTAGCAGAGAGCTGTAGAGAAGAACCCATGTACATGAGCATTTGAGTTAATATATGAAGCTTTGACTCAATATTCATGGTGTTATGATGCTTACCGTTTACATTTACTGAATGGTATGCTTACAATTGTTTTATTCTCTCTCTTTATGCATTTGTTTCAATGATGGGTTAAATGTGTGATTTCATGTTAAGTGTATGAAGTCTGATAGAGCATAAGAATGAGTTTTAATTGTTTCTCATCCTGAGAGTTCCTGCAAGGAGTGTAGTGAAACGTCCGCAAGGTGTGTGTTGACAAGAGTCTGAGTTTTCTCTGAGTTTTCTCTCAGAAAACTCAGGAGATATATCATTGTTCTCATACCAATAGAAGTGTAGGTGAAGCACAGAGCCATGCAAGGTGTGCGCATGCTAGTTGAAGCCTCAAAAGTTATTAACTAAGGTGAAGGTGGAAGGATTGTTGTTGCAAAGAGTGCACAGAGCCGAGGACTCAAATAACCAGAGGTTATTTGAAAGATATCCGCAAGGAGTGTGAGCAAGATATCTCTTAGAGACTTAAGTTCACAAGTGAAATCTCAGGAGGGTTAGTGCCTTTGAAGAGTTCAAAGGAAGACAGGGAGTGAAATCATCACGTAGAAGTTAAGTTCGGTGGAAGGATGCCAAGTCAGTTTGGCCAGAGATTCTTGAGGAGTGAATCGAGCGGTCAGAATTCTCCGTGGAGAGCTCGCGAAGTCGCAAGGACCGTAGGATCCAGTGGAGCCGTATGGATGGTGAGAAGCCTTCGTGAAGGAAGTGCGAAGTTGCGAGAGTCATTGGATTTGGCAGAGTTGCAAGGTGGTTAGAGACCAGTGAAACCAATCACCTTAGGATCCAGGATCAATGTGAGCTGTTGATCATGTTTTGCGTACATCGTTGGATCGTATCGCGAACTCAGGGTTCGCAAGTTTGGAGGCCAGACCAATTTTCATGCTTTGTGCAAAGTTCCGTGTTGTGAGGAATAGAGAAGGAGATCCAGACCGTTGGACCCAAAACACGGGAGAACCGTTGGATCGAAATCTCCGTGTGGTATCGTGTACTTGGGGTTCAGGGTTTGAGAGAGTTTCTTTTCGATTACAAAAGTCGCGAAGTGCCGAGCGTCGAGGGCTCATGTGAACACGTGGAAAATCCGGTTGGTGGGGACCACGTGGTTGACAAGTGGCGTATTAACATCGCTCAGAGAAAAGTGGAAGCGGGTGACAAGCGGAGGATCCACGTCGCCTAGGAAGAAGTCAATTGTTGTTGACTTATCGTGTCTTGGGGATTCGCAAAGGAGGAGCACAAGGGCTCAACGCTCCAACTCACAAAGTTGTGAGTTGCGATGGGTGCTAAAGCTTAGCCCTAGCTGATGGTTATGTGTGTGAGGCACTAACAAAGAGAAACCATACCCGTATCGACATCTCGGGTATCAGAGGTTTGGAAAAGAGGAGTCGAGGGTCTTCGACTCACGAACTTGCGAGATTGCGAGGCACGAAAGGTGCTTGCGCTAAGGCCCGTGTTATGGTCGTGAGGAGGTGAAGACTCACACTTGGTGCACGAGGTGCAGGTAGAGTTTTCGTGAAGGACCTGTGGATTAGATTAGTTGAAGGTTTCAACAGGGAACCGAAGGAGTTGCTTTGACTCGTGGAGAAATTGGAATGATCCTGTGCGGATCTTGGCCTGAGGGTCGAGGGTCTGCATCAAATATTTTTCTTGGACAGATGATGTCGAAAACACTTTCATAAGGATTAAGAAGGCAATTAGTTCTGCACCGGTTCTGGCAAAACCAGACTTTGAGAAATATTTTGTCATATACACTAATGCCATGGAGGAAGCATTTTCTGCTATTCTCTTACAATGTGATGACCAGAATAATGAAAAAATTGTAGCTTACATGAGCCAAAGTTTATCAAATGATGAATTTAAATACTCTTATATTGAGATACATGCCTTTGCTCTTGTTAAAGTTGTAGAGAAATTCCTCCACTTTATCTTAGGCAAGCACACGCAGGTAAAAGTCCCTTTGTCTGCTGTCAAGTTTTTTCTTTCACAAACTTATCTTTCATGGAAGCTTGCACATTGGTTTGCCAAAATCCAGGAGCATGATTTAACCATCATGAATTCGAAAACAATTAAGGGACGACACTTAGCCCTTCACTTATCTCAACATGCTGAAGAAAGTGAAGAAATTGACGGTCAAGACAATCCTCTTTCAACACTATTTTATGTTGAGAGTAAACCATTTCCATAGATGAACATCCACTGTATAAAAATATGGTGTATTACTTGCAATATAAAAAATGCTTAGATGAATTAGATACTCATCAAAGGAGAAGGATCCATCTTGAGTCTTCCAGGTATATTATTTTAGGAGACTTTTTGTTAAGGAGGTCTGCTGATGGTATATTACTTCGATGCGTGAATAATGAGGAAGCACATAAATTGTTACAAAAAACTCATGGATCTTCAGATTCTGTTATTCACGTTGGTGGCCACTTTTCTGCTAAATCTACTGCTTTTAAAATCATCAGAAAAGGTTATTATTGGCCTTCAATTTTTGAGATTCTTATAAATTCGCAATGTCTTGTGACAAGTGCCAAAAATTCGCTAGGAAAGAATGTCTTTCTGCTATGCCTTTGCAACATGTCTTCCCTGATTTTCCCTTTTCTAAATGGGGTCTGGACTTTATTGGTCCTATTAATCCTTTGTCTTCAGTAGGGCAAGTTTTTATCTTGACAACCACAAATTATTTCACTAAGTGGATTGAAGCTGTCCCACTTAGACACTCACAGGACGAACAAGTAATTTCTTTCTTGGAAACTAATATCTTCTCCAGATTTGGCATTCCTTTAGAGATTATTATAGACAATGGTCCCACTTTCATTTCAACTAAATTGACTCAATTTTTAGCTAAATTGGGGGTTAAAAATTTCACATCATCAGATTATTACCCTCAAGGAAATCGACAAGCCGAGTCTACTAACAAAAATCTGGTTAGGATCATAAATAGGCTCATTGAAGATAAGCCTCATCAATGGCACATCCTCCTCACTTACACCCTTTGGGTAGATCGCACTACCACCAAGGTAAGCACATGTTGCACTCCCTTTCAACTTGTCTATGGTCAAGAAGCCATTCTGCCTACTGAGCTAGAACTTTCTTCTCTACGGCTGATGCTACAGATCAAATAATTAAATTCTTCCAATGTCCCTGAAAGGATAAATGCACTATTAGCCTTAGAAGAACAAATAATGTTTGCCTTGGAAAATATAAAGAGAAGACAACAAACGATGAAGAAATATTTCAACAAACGCGCAAAAGATGTCAAATTTAAAGTAAATGAGAAAGTCTTGCTTCGGGACTTAGCCCATGTTGACAGAGGAAGACATTCCAAGTTTTAGAAATTATGGCTAGGTCCTTTCAAAATTGCTTTTGTCCTAGGCGCAAATTCTTATCTTCTAAAAGACTTGGAAGAGCGATTTTTTTCCTATAGTACCAATGGTTCCCACTTGAAACATTACGTGGAACCAACTTGAATGATAAATGCTGCATGGAAGTCATTGTTGTATATAATTTTTTGTTTCGCTATTTTGTTTTTCTTTGTTTAATTGGTTGTTCATTTTTGCCTTTTAATTTAAGCTATTTTCGTTTTTTTTTTCTTTTGTTTATCATAAATAAGTTTTGTATCAATTTCACCACAGCGATGCCATTCTATAAGTATTTTTGATCAGTAACAATTAAGTTACACAACTATCATGATGTCATCCTTGTAGACATCGCTGAAATTGCTTTCTTCTTTCAATACTGCTGTTAGATAGATGATTTGATTTTTCGTCCCTACTTTCTACTATCCCTTTCTTCCCTTCATACCGAGATTGAAAAGAACATACCAGAAAATTTCTCCTTGAAACAAGAAACACTTTTCATGTGACCAATCAAATGTTATGCACACAGGACCAAACCCCCTCATACATAATATTTTTCACGACTTATTCCCAAAGTCTCGAATCATTTTTTCCCTTAAGCCATCTTTTTCCCCATGTTGCATAATCATTCTATTCAATAATTCTTTGATCTATGCTCGCTGGTCTGTAAAACAAAATATTCTGAGTTCTTAATCTGTCGAAAATAGATTTCCCTGTGGAGTCGCCAGTTTGTTGACGCTCAAAAGCGCAACATAGGGTACCTGCTTGCAAATGGTTGCAAACACCTTATGACTTATTATTTAACTATATTTAATAAAACACTAATAGGTGGGACCCCTGGTGAAACTTGTGTAACTATGATGAAGAAACAACAATTATGTTTTATATGCTTATGAGTTGGCTGAGATGAGCCCTACAATTTATTTGCATTTAAAATATCCATTTGAATGATTGATCAAATATGATGATAAAGGCATTTTGATTTAAAAGGGAATGGTCTTGTTTTTATATGACATTCACAAGTATTATTATGTTACATTTATTTTGAGACAGGACCTAAATTCCAGGCTTAATTTATATGTGTTATGTGGTGACTTCATACCACAAGGGTACATGCATTGTTTGAATTGGAAGGCATGTTGGAATATGTTATCGACAACAAAATATTTGAGTTATGTCACATTAGAGTTTATAAGCAATTGTTGTGCGCCTTGGTTTAATGGCAATATTGGTTGTATCCCTAGAAAATTGTTATATGTGAACTAGGGCTAGCCACAATAGTTGGGGCATTGTTAAAATGGAATGTATGGAGACTTTGGTATAGTTGGATGCATTAATCGAATTGAATGTTAAAGGGTGATGAAATCTATAATGGTTTTGGTTGGTACTAGCCATGAATGAAAGTGGGAAGGGAGAAGCGACGTGCAGTAAATGCACGTCACTCAAACTCACCTCGAGACCACCACCCTAGTCATTCTTGCATTTTTCTCTATTGGTTGCTATTGCTCCGATTTGCTCGGTCATGGAGGAGGTATCTAGGCTAGTCTTTTCTGCTTAAGAAATAATTTGCACATGTATGGGGTTTTTCTTGCTTTTCCATCCATGAACAATTGCTTTGATCTTTAAGTCAATAGTTGTATTTTTTTTGCTCACGGTCTGTGTATTTCCAAAGCCGTTAAAATGAATTCGACTGCGTGTTGGTTGATTTTCAAGTTTTTTTTTTTCTTGTGGTGGTTGTTGTGAGACCATTAGCATTAAAAGAGTCGTGGGTTCCTTTTACTGGTGAAGCTACTCACATTTTTGTTATGAAAAGAATGTGGTTAGGGACTCCCGATCCTGTTTTTCCTCTGGTCCCTTGTTTTGGGGTTTCCTTCTCTGTTCAAAAATGGGTTCTCTTTGCCTCTTGCCTTTGGGTTTTTGTGGACACTCTGCCTATACGTGAAGATTGTGGTCTTCATGGCTAATACGCCCGTGCATAGTCCCGACTCTATGAGTATTAATGAGGAGTATTGTGTAGAGAGTAATACTGTTTCATGCTGTTTTTGGGCCAAACCCTCAGGTTGTCAGCCCACTTTCTCCTTCAACCTACTGTCCACTGCTACATTGAACCCTATGCATTATCATGGAAGTGTTGCTTACTCAGAATTCAATGGAAAGCACTGTTTCGTGCTCTTTTGTTTGGGGATGGGTTTTGATTGGTCATTTGCTATGAAAGTATGAGGGAGTATTAAGCTCACTGATTCGCTTGGAGTTATAGTTTTTCCATACGAAGTTATGAAGTCGATAACAATGTGCTGATTATTGTTATAATGTAAGCTTGCCATGTTTTATTGTAATTGGAAAAGGCACTTGTTTACAATTTATGTGATGCTTGAATGAGGTCTGTGAACCATAATGAAATAGGATGAGGAAGTTTGATGAAATATGGTTCGATTAAAATAATGGTTATATACAAGAAATGTTTTGGGGCACTTCATAGGACCCTGTGGGTGTTGAGGAATTTGGTGATTTTGTTATTATGGTTGTAGCCTGTCCACTTCAAGGCTGYTGTTGTATTTCCTGTGGTGATTATGATGCTATTCATTTTTCAATTCTATTATGTAYAAGAAATATTGTTATTATGGTTATTTTTATTTCTGGGCAATTGGTTACTATGTAATACATTTCTAAGGCAAGTGAGCATTTTTGTGAAGCAAACATCATTTTTGGGTTGGTTTTTTTTGGAACAAAGTMTTGTTTAAATTTTAAAAWTTTTGAACAGTAAGAAGGTTTGATTGCAGATTGATACCAGAGATGGCATGGTTGATGTATCATTTGAACAATATCCATAAGATACCCACCCATTCTACCATTTTTCGCTAATTACACTCCCTTCACGATCCTAATTTCACTTATTCAATCCCTGTTCTGTGATATTTGTTTTGAAGAGGGGTCTGTGTGGAAATAAAAGAAAGTTGATAGTGGCAAAGGTTGAGGACTGATGTTCTCGATATCGTTAAATACACAGTTGATTGTTTTATTAATTGTTTGAACAATATTCGTTTATTAATTCCCCTGTATAATATCATTTTTCGCTAAATACAAGCCCTTCATATTTTGCATGAACCCTATCAATTCCGTGTTCACGTGACAATTAATGAATGACATGTTATGGATGGATTGCATATGTCTCGTAGTAAATTCTAGAGCCAACTATTGATTTATGTAAGTAGAGTTTCATGTATGGTTTACTAAGAACTTCATGACTGTCAAATTGTCGCTACAGGATGAGTTTTTTCAGTAGAGGTATCAATGGTCGAAATAACAGAGGCAAGGGAAATTGGGATCGAGGTCATAGAAGGCCTAGATTTTCTATTCATTTTCACGGACCTGCAAGAGTTAAACCGACTGTCTGAAGTTGGGTTCTTTAATAGGGTTTTCCATGGGATATTTCACCCTCGACCATAGAGACCCCTTTTCCAACATCCTCAGAATTTTCCCGACATTCCCGTTCCTCCACATGTGTCTTTGTAGCCCAAAGTTTCCGCAAATGATGGTTGGCAAGAAATTTTCCACTAGCCTATCTCACACCACCATGGATGGCCCACTATTTCATTTCCTTTACCACCACCAATTAACCCCAATGTTCAAATTGCTCATGTTGTTTTGCCAGTACAATTCTCGCACGCTAGAAAGAGATTAAAAACCGACATTCCACAACCTATGCAAGAAAAAGGAAAAGCAACAAGCTTCCCCTTTAGTCCGTCCACTGACTCCTTTAAATCTGTGTCTTCTCGCCTCCACCTCAAGGATGACTACTCCCATGTGATCAGTGAATTACAACCTCAAAAGTCTAACCAACCAAAGGCCATTCAAGAGAAGTCAATTGGGGACAACAGTGAGAAGAGGAAATATGCCTCGCAAAGCAACAAATATGGGTTCTAAATGTTTTTTTTTATGATTTTCAGTGACGAGGAAAACATTTAATGGTTTTCAGTATGTTTTGGACAACAAGCCTTATTTTTGGATATTTTTGTGGATAATTTGAATATATTCTTTTTGTGATATGATATAAATTATCGCTGATATTTAATATTCAGTTTAAGTGATATCCACGAGAGTTACAAGGGTGTTATATGGTCTAACTCATTTTTTTTTTTTATACTTTTCATTTGATGGTAATAAGAAGAAATAATGGGAGTCACAAGGGGTCCCACCTATTTAGTCATTATTAATTAAGACCTTTATTTATATAGTATTTTTATTTATTTCTCCTAAACTAATTTGTTAAGTCAATTTGACTTAACTAAATAAAGTAGTTGAACTACTTCAACTGATTGGGAAAGAATAAAATCTCAATTGGATGAAGAGACAAAGGAGAATAGAAGGAGAGAGAGACAATACTAAGGTTTTCTCTTTAGTTAAATGAGATAGTTTTAGTTTTCATTCATTTCTGAATTTACTTGAAAGCCTAATCCTCTTGTTGACAACAGGGTCTCATTGTAGACAACAAGGTTCAAGACTGAATTATACTTTTCAGCCGCTTGTTTTAGAGGTGTTGATTTATCCTTGATATTTTGTGTATTCTTGTCTGTTTGTGAATTAATTTTCATGGTTGACAAAGAATATCTTGCAGAGTCAAAATGGCAACAATTTGTGGCAAGCTGATCCAGATCATTGATTTCAATTTTATTTTATTGTCAAAGTCTTTTTGTATGGTACCCATCGAATATATCTAAATTTGGCTTTGGTCTGTACCCTCGCATGGGTTTGTAAAGAGAAATACAGTTTTGGTATCTCATAATGAAATACAATTAGATTGATGTTCTATCTCATACATGTGTTTTCATGACTTGGTTACTTTTTCGCTTTTGGTCTCCATGTTTACTTTATTGTAAAATCTGTATACATTTCAATAGCTTTGTATAAATTTTATTTTACATTGCAACATATACAAATTATAAAATCAGTGTTAATCCTTGTAATTAATACTCACGGTATTGAGTGAATGTTTTTGAGGCTATAAATCACGGGTGACATTCCCAACTATTTTGTCATAGCCAAGCAATATCTGAAAATGATTGAGTAAGGTGTTCCATACCTTTTCCTCAACAATACTCACCTCACCTGTAGGGGTGCCTCTGTAATTTCAGGTCAAACATGCCATTGAATTGATACTTGGGTCTCTCTTACCTAATGGTCCCATATACATACGCTCCCTTCTGGATACTAAGGAAATAAATCATCAAATTCATGGGATCATCTAAAAGGGCCACGTTGGATCAAGCTCCTCACCTTATGGAAGCTCGATTGTTTTGGTACAAAAGAATGATGGGACATGGAAACTCTGTATTGATTATGGAGCCCTATACAAAATCATTGTCAAGAACTGATACTTGATCCCCTAGATTGATGATCTTCTTGATCACTGCAAGGGTGTCAAGTTCTTTAGTAAGATTGATTTAAAGTCAAGCTACCACCAGGTTTTGACAGAACAAACTGATGTATGGAAAACAATCTTCAAATCTAAAGAAAGCCTTTTTGAGTGGTTGGTAATGCCTTTTGACTTGACTAATCCTCGAGTGACTTTCATGAGAATGATGGATGATATCTTGTGGCCATCCACAAACTCTTTTGTGGTTGCATATTTGGATGGCATCCTCATCTTTAGTTGGACATGGGTAGAACATTTGTTTCACGTTCAATAGTTCCTGAGTGTAACATCCCTCTCTTGTGCACATTGAGCAGACTTATTCTTTGAGGACACTTGCGTACAAGTGATCTAGGTCATTATACTATTGGCAGTTTTGATTATGATTGTGAGATATTGTGTATTTGATGATATGTTATTTTGTTGTCTTTACATCGACATGTGCTATTGACTGGGTTCTGCTGAGTGCACATGACTCTGGACATTGAGGATGCCGAGGCATCGATGAAACTCCTTGGACTCCAGATCGAGTCAGGGAGTGGACTATTAGGGTTTGAATGTTGTTGATGTGACATATGTACATATGATTAGATATTATGATGTTGATTGTTATCGATGACATATTTCATTGATGGATGCAGGTTGACGATAACTTGTCGACCAAACTCACATTTGGAGTAAAGGGGTCACGCATGAAAACTAGAGACATTGAGGGAGAGGTGTGGCAGCAGCCTTGCCACAACCTACTAGCACTCCCACTGTGGCTCGAACTGTAGGTTAACGATTACCTAGTTCGAGAAGAACCACGATGCCATGAGGGAATACTGTGACAGTTTCTCATGATTATTCTAAGGGGTGCGCAATAAGGCAAGGTCTTTATTCCTTAGAGGCCCTTAGTCTCCCACAAGATCACCAGACAGAGTATTGACTCCAGGGGTTTGACGTCTACCAAATTCAGTCAAGAGGCGAGTGACACCCTTAGAGCACGTAGTGCATATTGAAGGGAACATCATGCAAATAAAATGAAAGGAGGCGAGTGACACCCTTGGAGCACATAGGGTATCTTGAAGGGCACGTCACGATTTTTATCTATGGTAAGTTAATAAAAATAGTGCCTAAAAAACTATGCCTCCTTAGGACCTGGTCGACCTTAAAATGAATGATGTGATAAGTAAAGTTTAATAAAATTTTTTTCCCTTAAGAACTGTCATCAAGCCTAGTGAATTGAAAACCTATGTCTGAGTAGAACCTTAGAACAAAAAAAAAACTAATTAGACATGTAAACAAGAAGGGGGTAGAGAAAATTCAAGCATTAATAATTAAAGTGGAAATTTTAATAAAGGTTTAATTAATAAAAGGGGTAATTGGTTGTATTTCTCTAAACCTGATAATTCTGAACTTAGTTATAAAAAGGGGAAACTTAAAGAGAAAGGGAAACTTAAAGAAAAGGGGGAAACCTAAAGAAAAAGGGAAACTTAAAGAAAAGGGGAAACTTAAAGAAAAAGGGGAATATCTAACTTATTAAGGAATCTAGCCTTTGGAACTTTCTATTTATGAACTCAACTAGGATTTATATAAGGCGTAAGTCATTTAAGAGTTGTAAGGGTATATTGGGACACCGAGGAGCATTTTTAGGAACGCTTTTAGGTTGGTGAGGAAAATAGGTAAATTTAATTAATAAATAAAATTGATTTTCTGGTGCAACTAGGGGATCGGGCGACATGTGTATGGGGGAGGTTTTTCTTATTAATTAAATGAAAAAGGAATCTAATGATGGTTTGGGAAACTAGTCACTTGAAAACTCTATAAAAATGATGGCGGAGGAGGAGTATGGATCACATCTGGCTTGCGTAACGTTACATTGATTTTTTTTTATCTTGATTGAATTTTCGCTTGTGGGAGTTGGGGATACCCAACTCACACAACGAGTGGTAGCTTGAACTTGCGAGGTGAGATGGAGAGATATTATTCTCTGGCATTGTGTGCATGGCCCCTTTGTGGCTCGAGGGGCTCAGGGGGAAGAAGAGTAACCCTAGAGTTGGATGGGAGGTACCAGTGAGGTCTCATCGGTCGACAAGTCAGAGTTGGACGGATGGCGAGCGCGGGACAATCACTTCCGGTTCTTCACATTTGGCTATGGCACACATGTGTATAATTGTATTGATTAGTAGCTAAATTTATTGTTTATGTATTTCTCTAATGTCGAAGGCTTACATGCGTAGATGGTGTTAAAAGAAAAAGGCTTTTTTAGTTTATGCATATGAGTATTTATCTGGGAGATAGTGCGTCCGTGTGAAATTGTAAAAGGGTAACTAAATTTCTATTCTGCGCAATAGAGTTATTGAAATTGTTAATTATCTGTATTATATTTTCTCTTGCCTACGGCCATAAACCTTCTCTATAATGGCGCTTAAATCCATCTTGTAACTCATGTGACCATTGGAGAAGAGATAGATCTTCTTGGTATGCCCCCTTTTTACTTGTTACCAACCGGGGTTTTGTTTTCGCTTGGAAAATTTCCATTGTACCAAGCGAACTCGTAAATCGAGATTTAGGTTCTCTTGGCAAATGGTTGACATGGATAGCTTCTTTCGGAATGAGACCCATCGATGTATTGACACCAGACTCGTGATCTCAGACCTATTAGTTTTTAAGACTCTCTCTCTATCATGATTTGAAAGAGGAGTTAACCTTAGTGGAACAGAACTTGCTGAATGGGGTAAATTATTCACGACCGTTTCTAGAAATGGTGTAAAATTTCTGATAACTATAGGATGTGTTGGGAATTATTAACGTTAATTTCTTCCGGTTATATTATTATTTTAATATCAAGTTTCTCTTTTATCAAATTAAATGATGTAGACAAAAGGGACAGGCCCGAAGGGATTTTGGAACAACTCATGCGTAGAGTGTTGCAAACGCATTTTCCATTACACATCGCTCTAGTGGTGGTTACCCAAATGACTCACTCTTAAATAAGATTCTGACAAGCTCCAATCTGAGTGGGATTTTTCCTTTAGCATACCCAAATTTCCTGCACCAATTTGATTCCCAACCTTTCAGATGACTTAAATCCCTGCTGAAGTTCAAGCTGACAGGTGGAGTGATTCTGTCAGTTTCATTGATACCGTCAGTGCAGTCATTTTTCTGTTGGTCTCAAGTTATTTCTCAGGTCCCCAGATGCTCGACCTTACCCACACCAGTTCTCACTATAGCTTACTATCTCCTTGGGTCAGGTTAGCTTTTTCCTGGATGGTCTGATGGTTTTGTAATGGCAACAATCTCTTTTAACCTAGCCATTTTTGCCTTCTTAGATGCTGGGATTATGACTGTGAATAAAACAACCATCATGCCCTTGTAATTATATCTGTTCCTAATAGTAATACGATGAACTGTCTCTTTCGCTTAATAATATTTGCTTTAGATTATTGGTTCCATTTTATTGGTGATTCTAGCAATCACATCACAAGATTATGACCAGCCGTATAATAGTTCTAATAGTTGGGTATCAACTCTAAATAACCCCATTGATTTGTGGTTATAATAGTTTTATAACGGTTCAATTTTTAGTGACCGATAATAGTTAATAGTTCTGCATCAACTTTTATGATTCAGTTCAAATTAGATTACATAGTTTATCATAATTTAATTTATGAATATAGTAGGTATCCCTTTTAATTGTTTAATTGCTTTTGCGCGGTTTGAATAAGTTAATCTATGATCAAGAAATTGGGAAGAGATGCAACGAAACATTGATTGTGTGTGGAACAAATTGAATAATTGGGATCTATAACAATTGTAGTGGTGGAACGATGATTATGGAATTTATGTCCTTGATAGCTCAAATGTCTCTTTTTACAACCGTTAAAATAATTCCATTATGGTCATGGCGTTTAATCCTTCAATAGTTTAACACGCTGCTTGCAGCAGATTAATGGTTAATGATGATCACTGTGTTTATCATGTTTAATAGTTGTTTTGTCCTTACAAAAGGGAACTAATAAGGACTTCTAAGATTCTTTAGTGTAGTTAATGGAACCCTCCTTGGAAAAATTGCATTTAGTAATCATAAGTCACTTTATCCATGAGGTTTGAAGCGTTGTCTTATTCTAAAGGAAGGCAAGGAAGCCCTTCCTTAAGTTTCCATAGTAGCTGAGGTTGGATGCTTGTGCTTGAATAGTACCAGGACAATAAATTGCCCTTAAGAATCTTCTAGATAGATGCAAATTTTAACCCTGTTGTGTGAATATTTATTTCTTTGCGCCTTGCTTGGCTTGATTGATTAGAGTGTTTTCATTATAGTTTTCATTTAATGTGTGACAGTGCTAGTTGGTTTCAAGAAATGCAGGAATGGTGTCTGATTGAGGGTTATAGTCCCCTTTTACGTTGCAATTGGGTTCCTTGCATGCTTGTCACGATGCGGTGACATGATTCCTTGAATTAGGATCATTGCGTGTGTAGATCGATATGCGCATATGATGCCTGGCTTGGGTCATGTGCTTCCCATTGAGGGTGTTGTTGTTCATTATAATTGATGTTTGTACTTGATTTTGTAAACGTTTAATGTGATTGGGTTTTTCTCACGACAAGGGTTCTAGTTACTTGTGTAATTGATTTTGGTTGCGTTGGGTTGTTACGATGATTGCCTTAGCTTATTGGGCTTGGTATGCTTATGTCAGGCAAGATGTAGACACCTCCTTGTTCCTCAGAATGGTCACCAACCTTGAGACCTTAAATGGTCAAAATTGATGGGAACCTGGGCTTGAGCGTTGCTTATGTGTCCTGGAGGTCCTAACCATTGCAGGGCAGGACGAGCAGGTAGTCGTTCTTATTCTTCGTCTCTGTTTATGTTGTACGTTCCTTCCAGGTGCTTGATGTGCTAGTATGTTAGGTTGTTATGTTGTTGTTGCGTGAGTTGCATGTGTTGTGTTCATTGTCGTGTTGTGATGTGAGTGTAATGACATTATTACCTTGCTACACAATTTTGTTTTTTTACTTGTTATGTGAGGCTTGTTGTCATAATGAAGGGGTTCGTTACATATGGTATCAACACCGGTTCGACCTGCGACTTGGGATCACTACCGCTTCTGTTGATTAGATATTTGATTGTAATGTTGCTAATTAAATTGATTTGTATTCATGCAGGTAATCATGGTTAGAGGATGCCACGGAGGCAGACGACGGGGTGCTAGGAGGGGAGGCGCGACGCCCCCAATAACATCCACACCCAAGGGGTCTAACCCCCAGGGAGACAAATAGGTTGTCGAGCAGGAAAAGATAGCTATGGGTGATGTGGTTGGGTTGATGAGGTCCTTTCAGAGGATGTATGAGGCACTGATCATCCATTTGGATAGAGATGAGGCCAGGGCACTGACACCTCCTGAGGGTCCACTGGGTGCTCTAGTCGGTACTGGTAGCATTCACCGCGAACTCGAGAAGGTGAAATTTCTTGAGTTCTTTGGTGCCCTGGATGATGCATCCGACGAGGCATGGTTGGATAATATGGTGATGTGATTTTCACTTCGCGACTATATCTCCAACATGAAGGTCCGCATGGAAGTATTTCAACTGAAGGGGAGCACTCTTCTATGGTGGAAGATGCTCTTGCCACAATTGAACATGGCAGTCGAAGACGTGCCATGGGAACTGTTCAAGGAATGGTTCCGAGAGAGGTATCTATCTGAGGAATTCATTGAGCGTTAGCTCAATAAGTTCAACACCTTGCGACAGGGCGACCATATGGTGCCCAAGTATGAGGCCCATTTCATGGAGCTACTTCGATATGCTCCACACCTGAATATTGAGAAACTTAAGGTCAACAAGTTCGTGTTCAACCTTAATGTCAACATTCATGCAAAGGTGAGGATTTTGATGCCTCAAACATTGCATGATGCTGTCTAGAAGGCCCTCATAGAAAAGGAGGAGCTATTCAGCGAGGGTCGGAGCAGGACTCCAGTGAGACCAACAGGACATGCATCATCTGGTATGCAAAAACATTAGACACCAGCTGGACATTCACCAGGATTTCGAGGCACTTAGAGAGGATCCACATACACTGCACCATGGCAACCGACGACTCAACAACAAACTCCTTACCGGGGACCACAACACCAACAACAATGTCGACCGCAACAACAACAGTTGAGGCCTGTTCAGCAGAACAAACTAGGTTTTCAGGCCTGTGGGCCATCAGCTTCTACTTCGAGTACTAGGAGTACTGGACCGAAGAAAGGGTGATGGACATGTGGAGAGCCACATTACTAGCGTGAATGCCCAGTGGAGAGGACCAGAGCATCTGGATCATCCGGACCCACTACCGTGGGAGATTTGGGCAAGGTCCATCAGATTCATGAAATGATGAATAACCATCAGGAAGAGCTTCATTTGACTGTGCTCGAGACGTCAAGTACCATCGCTGACCAGACCCTTAGTATTTTGATAGATCCAGGTGATACATAGAGTTTTATTTCTGGTGCAACGCTAAAAGTAATTAAGGTAAAGGCATTCAAATAGGACGAGTTTAGCTTTGTAGAAATGGATTCAAGAGCCGAACAAAAGGTTGGAGGGAAGGTTATGGGTTGTAGCCTTAACCTGGGAGAGTTTTCCAATAAGGCCAACCTGTATGTCACGATCTTAGGGTCTTATGACATCGTGATCGGTATGGACTGGTTGGAATCACATGAGGCGATACTCAACTGTAAGATGAAATGGTTGAGCTTGGTTGATGATGAGGGAAAGAGACACATAATTGTAGGTCAGAACTAGGGAGTTTACCTGAGGTTCATCTCTTCCTTGTAGCTATGTAAGAGCATGCACAAGGGATGTAACCTATATGCGATCCTTGCGTTAAATGAGAAGGGCATAGCGGAAGGTCTAGAAAACCTTCCGGTGGTGCGAGATTTTGCGGATGTCTTCCCTGAGGAGTTACCTGGGATGCCTTCAGAGAGGGAATTGGAATTTACCATCGACCTAAAAATAGGAACTGAATCGATAGAAAGAACGCCTTATTGAATGTCAACCCCTGAGTTACAAGAGTTGAAAATGCAATTGAAGGAGTTGCTGGATCTAGGACTTATACGTCCAAGTGTGTTACGATGGGGTGCACCTGCTATTTTCATACAAAAGAAGGATGGGTCGTGGAGACTCTGCATTGACTACTGCCAATTGAACAAGGCAACGATCAAGAATCAATATCCATTTCCAAGGATTGATGATCTGTTTGATCAGATGAAAGGCGCGACGATGTTTTGAAAGATCAACATGAGATCAAGGTATCACTAGTTATGAATCAAGGAGGACGACATCCCTAAGACCACTTTTAAGACGAGGGTTGGGCATTATGAGTTTACTATCTTACTGTTTGGACTGACGAATGCCCCTGGGGTATTTATGAGTTTGATGAA
The DNA here is from genome assembly GCA_009831015.1 of Picea engelmannii. NCBI lineage: Eukaryota > Viridiplantae > Streptophyta > Pinopsida > Pinales > Pinaceae > Picea > Picea engelmannii. Next base: position 295,762 of record ML784014.1, read on the forward strand.
CGGTGTGTTCCGCGAATATTTGGACAAGTTCGTCTAAGTATTCATTGATGATATTTTGATTTACTCTTGGACAATGGAGTAGAATGAAAAGCACTTGCGCATGGTACTACACTGTCTACGAGAGAACAAATTGTATGGGAAGCTGTCCAAATGCTCGTTTTAATAATCGAAGATTCATTACTTAGGGCATATCATTTCCGGCAAAGGTATCGCTATGGATCCAACAAAGGTCGAGGCTATTATGGAATGGCCTGCGCCGACAAATGTCCTCGAAGTGCGTAGCTTCATGGGTTTAGACAGATACTATCGATGGTTCATCGAGGGTTTTTGAAGATAACAAATCTGATTACGAAATTGCAAAAAAAGAACAAGAAGCTTGTTTGGACCGAGAAATGCGCGGAATCCTTTTGGAGGATCAAGGAGCTGTTTACAAAAAAACCAATACTAAAGGTCCCAGACATGGATGCAGACTTCTTGGCATGCACTAACGCATCCAGATAAGGCTTAGGTAGAGTCTTGATGCAAGACGACTGAGTGATCGCTTACATATTGAGAAAGTTGAGAAGGCATGAGGAGAATTATGCGGTGCATGATTTGGAGTTGTTAGCTGTTATCGCACAGTTTGTAGTTAAGATAATAGATGGATGAAAGGAGTTCAAACTGGTGTAACTGAACCAATACCACCACTGTCACCTCAATGGGAAGGATATTTCTATTTAGGGAGTTAAGGCCCAGGGGAGACGTCCCCGGTGACCTGGGGTTTTGAAAAGGAAAAGGTTTTTAAAAGGTTAAGTAAAATATTCCCCCCCTCACAAGTCAACACTGATAAGAAAGTCCAGCTTAATAGCCAATAAAGATAAAAGATAACTGGAAGTAGTAACCAAGAAGTGTACCTACCCAAGACAAAGCAACAAAGAAACTATACATGTGTAAGCTTACTTGCTGGTTAGTACTTCATATAATTAAGGACTTTTTGATAATAAGCAATTGAGAAATAATATTGATGAAGTAAATCAATGTTTATACGATAGAAATGATTACAATATCACTTCACAATAAATGCTAAAGAAACTCTAATGATGAGTGGCAATCAATGTAACAATATCAACACTTTAGAAACAATGCCTTAACCAATCATTCAATTGCTTTAAAGGTAAAACGAATGCTGCATAAAGGTGTTTATAGCATAAAAAGTGACGAAAGCAATAGGGTTAGTAAGATTAGTTCTAGGCTAGGGTTAGAAATAGTTAGAGGATGTTCAAGAATTCTTAGAGATTGTTTGTGATCAAGGTACTCAATACAAGAGGTATTAGACCAATGCGTTACTAGGGCATATGGAGTCAAAAGAAGGCCACAAAGGTTGAAGGAATAAATGATAATGAAAAGACTAAATACAAGAGGGTTGGATGTTGAGGTGTTGCTATAGCAAGGCCTCAACAATGAAACCCTAGGGGAGAGAGGCTCACTAAGGTGTAGAAACCCTAGGCCTTAATGATTTCTCCTCCTTCTTTAGCTTATTGGCAAGATGAAATCGGTTAGCTTAAGAAAGGATTTATAGGGCTAAAGACGAGAGAGTTAGAAGGTGAATTATTGATGAGGCAAGGCTTCATCAAACAAAACCTAGGGGAAATGACTCATCAAGGTGTAGAAACCCTAGGCCTTGATGCGTCTTCCTCCTTCCTAGCTAAATAACAAGATAAAAACGACTAGCTTAGTAGAGTAGAGATAGAATGTTTCTATGGCAAGGGTCTATATTGCTTCAACAAATCAAAATAGCTCTTAACTTTTCAAGGACATGAGACAAGGACCTTAACATGTGCTTTTCACCTAGGGTTTCAATGCAACAAATTATAATAACAAATGCAAGTAAATAATACTATAACCATTCAATCAAAAAGTGTTGCGGAAATTCACTTACATAAACCATTCATTCAAGTAGACAAACCCTAGTTGTAAACCTTCCACCAAGAATAAATGCCAAAATTCCAAAAAGAGTCTTCCTTCAACAAGTGCGCCTCACAATTTCAGCCAAAACCCTAGAATAGGGCACAAATTTCAGACCTCACCAAGTGGTGAGTGAAATATGATCCAAAAATGAGAGTAAAAACCCTCAATTCATATAGTAGCAATGACCTTAATTAAATTTTAGCTCATTAAAAGGTCGACAAGGCCAAAATACCAAATAATATTGTTTTACATTAAATGTCATAAATTAAAAACCCTAATCAAGAAAAAGCAAGATGTCATGCCCCTTATAGGGTGACGTTATCCCTTTCTAGGGCAAATGCAACCCCTTGGAGAAAAACGTTAGCCCTCCTTGGGCTTCTCCAACCCACCACACGTGCCAAAATGCCATGACTACCCCCCAAAACATCCATAAGGCTGGATGACGCCATGGGCCTCCTGGGTGATGTCTTGGACCTTCCAAGGCCAATGTTCCAATGAAGAGGGCACAACCTCCCTAGGTAAAGCTCTGCCAGGGTGCCTTTGTGGAATATCCTCCTCTTCTCCGGTGCAAACCTCTCTGTCCTGTCTCTGCCCCCTGCCGGGGTCTCAACATCCATTTGGTGGGCTCTTCAACCCCATGGAGGTCCGAACTAATCTCCCCATGTGTTCCTATCCAATGTGGTACCTGTCCATCGGGAATGATCCTGCACATCAACAACTACGCCCTCCATGGGATCATAAGTCACAGGGATCATAACAATGTCAATCACATATCATCATCAATATTATTAAACATGTGCATAAAACCCCTTTTACCCCAGTCAAGTGCTCAAAGACATTATACAAATATGAAATACAAGTTTGGAGGAGGTGATAGGGCATCCTATTGGGATAGTGTCCATTGGAAAAGGGATGTTTCCCGGAAGAGATTAAATCCAAGTCATGTAAATGGGTGATGTGGATAAGGGATGTACTGACAAGAGGTGCAGTGAAAGAAGGGAAACACAAGGCTTACCTGTGGGTGCCTTTGTAGAAGGCGAGTTGCACTTATCCTGGATGAAAATGTTTCCAAGCCCATTCATGCCATTTTATTCTTATTTCTTTATTACTTTTTTCTTTCAAGGGACTAATCAGGGGACAGTAACCTGGTGTGGTGACCAGTGGTGGCAATGTTACCCACAAGCACTTTCACAGATATGAGAAGGTTAGTTCGTGATGAGACCCCCTTTCTCTTGGCCATGCAACCAAGATCCACTACCCTGGCATGGTAACCAACTTCTAGTAGTGTCATACCGTTAGGTACCCATGGAACTAATAGGCTGGCTCATGATGAGACCCCCCATCCTCTGACTAGGTCTTGTTTTATTATTTTTTATGGGTCCCTCTTGTTTCTTGGTGAGAATCCTTTTATTGCTTTCACGGGGATACTTGGACAAAGCATATCGAGGTTTTATTTTTAGGATTTTCTCTTTTTCCAGCTTGCTTATACCTTTTGGGCCTTTATCCCCTTCTCCCCACAAGGCAAGGTGCAACCCTTAAATAATTGGGCAAACCAATGCCTGAACTAGTGTAATGGGGTGGATGAGTGGGAAGCAAGATGAAAAAGTGGTAATATGACAGGAGTGGATGATGACTTTTCATAAATCTCCCCGGTGGAAACTCAAAACCTATGGGCACATGCTTACTAGGGCATCCTGTCATCCCCCCCAGACATGGTAAAGTGGATAAGTATAAGATCCAAGAATTTGTTAGAAACAAAAGGAATTAAATGCACATATTCAAAGGTTTTGAGGATCATAGTGACACATACCATGATACTCGGACTCATTATCTCATGGATCAAGAACCATATTTGATACAGGACCAAGCCGAAAGTGATGGATGTTGCTGTTGCTGAAAAAGTGGAGGTGTTGAAAGGGAGAAAATATGGGTCCTCCAGGGCCATTCTCAAGTTGATCTGGCTCTCAGTACTCCATGTCTAGGGCCTGTGGGCCTCGAGACATAATCTCTTAGTTATCCCTAAAAATGGGGGATGACAATTAGCCATTGTTTATGCCTTGAGAGTTTGTAGACACTACCTTATTGGATGAAATTTTGAACTAAAAATGAACCGCTGTGGTCTACGAAACATCTTTACGCAAAGCGACTTAAACGTGCGACAAGGACATTGGTTAGAATTGCTTAGCGAGTAAGATTTCAAGATTACTTACATAAAAGGAAAAATGAACAGAGTGGCGGATGCGTTGAGTCAGAGACCACACATATCTTTGGTGATGCCTCTTCAGACAAATCTACGTGAAAAGATTCTAACTTTACAGCACGACGATGACTGGTACAAAGAGGTCAAGGATTTTTTTGGACAAAACACAATGATGATACCAAAATTTGAGGGTTTTACTGTCGATAATGACAGATTATTGATATTTAAAGGTCAAATTTACGTACCGCCCAACGACGAGTTGAGGAGTCTGATCCTAAATGAGGCTCATAGAGCAGTGTACATGGCTCACCCAAGAGTCACTAAGATAAGGGCATACCTTAAACCCTTATTCTTCTGGAAAGGAATGAAGGAAGACATAGTCAACTACGTGGCGAGATGTCTAGAATGTCAGCAGGTGAAGGCTGAACATAGACATCCAGCAGGATTACTACAACCACACGCTATTCCTAAATCAAAATGGGAGGTCATTTCAATGGATTTCATTGTTGGATTGCCACTGACGACAAGGAGACACGACTCAACTTTTTTGGTAGTTGACACTCTGACAAAAAGTGTTCATTTTATTCCTGTGCGTACGACATATAAGGCACCAGACATAGCTAGAGTTTTCATTAGTGAGATAGGTTGCATGGCGTGCCTAAGAGGATTATATCCGATAGAGGATTGGTGTTTACAGGACGATTTTGGACTAGTTTCCAAGAGGCCTTGGGAACCCAACTTAACTTTAGTACCGCGTATCACCCAAAGACAAACGGGTAGACCGAATGAACAAACCATATCTTGGAGGATATGTTGCGTATGTATGTGATGGACTAACAAAAGCGTTGGGAGGAATTTTTTCCACTAATATAATTTGCATATAACAACAATTATCAAAGCACCATTAAGATGATGCCTTTCGAGTTTCTTTACATGAGACCGTGTCAGATGCCTTTGAGTTGGGATCGTCTTGAGGATAGGGTCCTGGTGGGACCAGAAGCGATCTAATAAATGGAAGATAAAATGAAAACAATAAGACAAAGGATAAAGGAAGCACAAGATCGACATAAGAGTTATGCCGATGCGCATCGTGTCGACCATAGTTATGAAGTTGGATATCGAGTTTTCTTGCAGGTGAAACCACATAAGAGTTCGATCAAGTTTGGAAAGGGTGGTAAAATTTCTCCTAAGTTTGTGGGACCCTTCAAGATTGTGGAAAAGAAGGGGCCTGTGGCCTATCGACTGGCCTTGCCTGATTCTTTGAGGCATATGCACGATGTTTTTCACGTATCTGCTTTGAGACATTATGTTAATGATCCTACATATGTTATTGACATGAGTTCCTTGCATGTATCAGAAGAGGGTGCGCTCACGACGGAGCCAATATTCATCTTGGACCATCGCATTGGACAACTACAATGTCAAACAGTAGATCAGGTCAAGGTCTAGTGGGACAACTATAGTCCGCATTCGATGACCTGGGAGGATGCATATGGTATGCGTCGACAGTTTCCATTTTTGTTTGATAGCTAGACATATGATATTGTGGTACAATTTATTTTGGCACTTACATACTGTGAAACTTCAGGACAAAGTTTAAAACAAGAGGGGGTGTATGTAACATCCCTCTCTTGCGCGCACTGAGTAGACTTATTCTTTGAGAACACTTGCGTACAAGTGATCCGGGTCATTATACTATTGGCTGTTTTGATTATGATTATGCGATATTGTGGATTTGATGATATGTTATTTTGTTGTCTTTACATCGACATGTGCTATTGACTGGGTGCTCCTGAGTGTGCAGGACTCTGGACATTGAGGATGTCGAGGCATCAATGAAACTCTTTGGACTCAAGATTGAGTTAGAGAGTGGACTGTTAGGGTTTGAATGTTGCTGATGTGACATATGTACATATGATTAGATATTATGATGTTGATTGTTATCGATGACATATTTCGTTGATGGATGCAGGCTGATGATAGCTTGTCGACCAGACTCACATTTGTAGTAAAGGGGTCACACACGACAACCAGAGACATTGAGGGAGAGGTGTGGAAACAACCCTGCCACAACCTACTAGCACTCCTGCCATGGCTCAAAATATATGTTAACAATTACCTAGTTTGAGAGGAACCACGATGCCGTGAGGGAAGACTATGACAGTCTCTCATGATGATTCTAAGGGGCACGTAATAAGGCAGGGTTGTTATTCCTTAGAGGCCTTAGTCTCCCACAAGATCACATGATGGAGTATTGACTCCAAGGGTTTAACATCTATCAAATTGAGTCAAGAGGAGAGTGGCACCCTTGGATCACGTAGTGCGTCTTGAAGGTCATGTCATGCAAATAAAATCAAAGGAGGCGAGTGACACCCTTGGAGCACGTAGTGCGTCCTGAAGGGTACATCACGATTTTTATCTATGGTAAGTTAATAAAAATAGTGCCTAGAAAACTATGCCTCCTTAGGACTTGGTCGACCTTAAAATGAATGATGTGATAAGTAAAGTTTAATAACAATTTTCCCCCTTAAGAACTGTTGCCAAGCCTAGTGAATTGAAAACCTAGGTCTAAGTAGAACCTTAGAACAAAAAAAAAACTAATTAGACATGTAAACAAGAAGGGGGTAAAGAAAATTCAAGCATTACTAATTAAAGTGGAAATTTTAATAAAGGTTTAATTAATAAAAGGGGTAATTGGTTGTTTTTGTCTAAACCTGATAATTCTGAACTTAGTTATAGAAAGGGGAAACTTAAAGAAAAGGGGGAAACCTAAATGAAAAGGGAAACTTAAAGAAAAGGGGAAACTTAAAGAAAAAGGGGAATTTATAACTTAGTAAGGAATCTGGCCTTTGGAACTTTCTATTTATGAACTCAACTAGGATTTAAGTAAGGCGTAAGTCATTTAAGAATTGTAAGGGAATATTGGGACACCGAGGAGAGTTTTTAGAAATGCTTTTAGGTGGGTGAGGAATGTTGGGTATATGTTATATTATTTGCATGTTTGTGTGTGGGTGCATCAAGTTTGAAAACTGCGTCTGACGATCCCGGTTTTGGGCAGTTTTTGCTATTTTTAGCGGATTTTTCTATTTTTAGCAGTTTTATAAATTAATCCCGGATTAAGGGATCATGGTTTTGGTATCTACATAATACCTAAAAGCATTGTATATATTGTATGGTGAATGGTGAAATTTGATATAATGAAAATAAAAAAGGTTTTCCCTGGTTGAGGGTTTCCGGTATAAATCTCTGTGTACTATGCGTATGAACCATTGATTAATTTATGTTTTGCTTAAGAATCTATATGCATTGCTTTACTTCACAGGTTTAAAACTTACATGTGGTATCAAATCTCATTTTTGGCTTCAGAGGGATGCCTTTGTTGCTGAGGGTTTGGTTCGGTCTTGATATATCAAGTTTATCTTGGGTCTGTGATAAACCTGGGTTTAGTGGGAGCTTTTGCAGTGGATATTTGAGTGTAGAAAGAGGAATGGCGAGCTCTTATAGAATCAAGATAAAGAAGTTCAACAGTAAAAACTTTGAGCTATGGAAGCTCAAGATGGAGGACCTTCTTGTAGACAAAGAACAATGGATCGCTGTGGATCCCGGTACACAACCTACTGGTATGCAGCCTACTGACACACATTCGACTCGTACACAACCTACTAGTACACCACTTACTGGTATGTCAAAGGAAGATTGGGATACGTTGGACATAAGAGCAAGGAGTACTATTCGACTCTGCCTAGCAGATTCGGTGTTGTTAAATGTCTCGGGAGAATCTACAACCAAGGAACTATGGGATAAGTTAGGGAATTTGTATCAATCAAAGTCCCTGGTAAACAAGTTGTTCCTTCGAAATAAGCTGTATCATATTAGGATGGAAGATGGATCTTTTGTGACAGAACATCTAAATTGCTTTAATACTCTGGTAAGTCAACTTGTCTTTGTTAGTATTATGATTGCAGAAGAAGATAAGTGTATTACTTTGCTATGTTCTTTGCCAGACTCTTGGAATAATCTGGTTGTAGCAATTGGTAGTACCACTCAATATACATTGAAGTATGAGGATGTAGTTGCATCCTTGTTATCTGAAGAGATGAGGCAAAAAAACATGGATGGTCATAGCACAAATGCTTTATTTGTAAGAGGGTGTACCCAAGATAGGAATCCTGGTAAGTCTTTT
>ML784014.1:319116-333685 GCA_009831015.1 Picea engelmannii
TGTACTGTATTTCTTTGTTTGTTGGCAGGTTTCCGACCGACTGTTCCTTGTTCCCTACACACACTCAACAAAGTATTTCAGCTATCACTCTGTTCTAACTTCATACTTTTGGGGGCTCTTTGTTACACATTATTTTTCATCACCGTTATGATCGTTAATGATGTAAACCTATCTATTGCCTTCAGAGGGTTCAGTGACCTGAATTTTTGAAGAAAGAAGAGAGAAGAACTTTTACCGAGAGAAGAAGTTGTATTTTCCTTTGTAAAAACAGAGGATTTTCGCAAGCTGCTCTATACGTAGGGTGCGGTGATGCTTGATTTCCGCACCTTTCTCTAAAGCTATATTGCAGAGTTTCCGCAGGCTGCACTATAGATAGGGTGCGAAAATTCCTGTATGTGGGAAGAACGAGTGTATTCTCGATGCTTCTAGAAGGAGAAGCTTCTATGGCGAGGTGGCCTCCGAACGGTTTGGATATTATCACTTTCATGTTTTAGTGGGATCATCCTAACCTCCTCACCTTATCCTCTTCAACTTATAAAAGGAGAGGAGCTCTCATGGAGAAAATTAGATTGGCTTAAGCTTGAGTTTTGTAGATAATTTGGCTTGATTAGAGTGGCTTTGGACTTTTCTTTGTCAAGATAGATTGTGAGTAGCTATCAGATCCATGGTATTAGAATCCTTGGAGCAAGAAGTGTGTGGGAAGCAAGGAACTGTTGGAAGTGGCCTGACAACATCAAGGCATCTTGTTGTATCTTTCTTCCACATTCTTTAATACATATATACTTTTCTTTCCTATCTAAATGTTATTTGTCCATATTGTATGATTCCTTGATCACGTACATAGTTTCATATCGAATAGACTCTGTTATTATTGTCTTCATTGGCTTGTGTTTATTTTCAGATATTTCTCCATAAGCCTCACGACGGAGCTTGGATTGCATTGGAGAAGTCAGATCTTCGATATTTAAAAGGTATGTTGTAGATCCATTTCTCATTTGATAATTGAAATCTAATGAAAGAGTAATGTAATGTCTTATTTTTTTCTAGTTTCGTAGTGAAGCTAGGGGGATTGATTTGTGTCCGCACTTAACAATTAGCCCGATAACACCTGTGTGAAATTGTAAAAGGGTAACTGAATTTCTGTTTCTACACAATAGAGTTGTTGAAATTGTTAATTATCTGTATTCTGTTTTCTCTGTAGCACAACAAAGAATGCCCACATTGATTTTATTCACATGTAATTTAATTACTTCCTGAAGCACAACAAAGGAAAGGGCCCATTGGATTTATTTATCTGTATTCTATTTTCTCTGGAGTGCAGCAAAAGAATGCCCACATTGATTTTATTCACTTGTAATCTAATTACTTCCTGTAGCGCAACAAAATAAAGGGGGTCTAGGTTGGATTTATTTACATGTAATTTATTTATGAGCTGTAGTGCCCTAAGAATTGTCCAACAAATATAGTTTTATTTATAGGTAAAGTTTTGTTTAAATCAATCACTGACCAACACTATATAGTTATTACTTGTATTATTATTTATTTCTGCAGCACATCAATTATGTTATTCATTCTTGAGATTTATCCTTTACCCTCAACCTTGCCTACAACCATAAACCTTCTTCAGACAGGCGCTTGAACCCATCCTGTACCTCATGCGACCACTGGAGAAGAGACAGATCTTCTTGGGATGCCCCCTTTTTACCGATTACCAGCCGAGGTTTTGTTTTCTCTTGGAAAATTTCCATTGTACTAAGCGAACTCGTAATTCAAGATTTAGGCGTTCTTGGCAGATGGTTGACATGGGTAGTTGATTTCAGAATGAGACCCATCGATGTATCGACACCAGACTCATGATCTTAGATCTGGTATTTTTGAAGACTCTCTCTCTATCATGATCTGAAACAGGAGTTAACCTTAGTGGAAGAGAACTTGCTGAATGGGGTAAATTATTCATAACCGTTTCCAAAAATGGTGTAAAATTTCTAATAACTATTGGATGTGTTAGGAATTCTTAACTTTAATTACTTCCAGTTATATTATTATATTAATATCAAGTTTCTCTTTTATCAAATTAAATGATGTAGAAAAAAGGGACAGGCCCAAAGGGATTTTGGAACAATTCATGCGTAGAGTGTTGCAAACACATTGTCCATTACACATAGCTCTAGTAGTGGTTACCCAAATGACTCACTCTTAAATAAGATTCTGACAACCTCTGATCTGAGTGGGACGTTTCCTTTAGCGTACCCAAATTTCCTGCACCGATTTGATTCACATCCTTTCAGATGACTGAAATCCCTACCAAAGTTCAAGCTTACAGGTGGAGTGATTATGTTAACTTCATTGATACTGTCAATGCAGTCATTTTTCTGTTGGTCTCAGATTCTTGCTTAGTTCCCCAGATGCTCGCCCTTACCCACGCCGGTTCTCACTATAGCATTCTATCTCCTTGGGGCAGGGTAGATTTTTCCTAGACGGTCTTATGGTTTTGTAATGGAAACAATCTCTTTTAACCTAAGCGTTTTTCCTTCTTAGATGCTGCGATTATGACTGAGAATAAAACAACCATCGTGCCCTTGTAATTATATCCGTTCCCAATAGCAATACGATTAGCAATCTCTTTCGCATAATAATATTTGCTTCATATTATTGGTTCCATTTTATTGTTGATTTTAGTAGTCACATCACAGGATTATGACCAACCGTATAATAGTTCTAATAGTTGGATATCAACTCTAGATAACCCCATTGATTTGTGGTTATAATAGTTTTATAACGGTTCAATTTTTAGTGACCGATAATAGTTAATAGTTCTGCATCAATTTTTATGATTCAGTTCAAATGAGATTACACAGTTTATCATAATTTAATTTATGAATACAACATGTATCCCTTTTAATCATTTAATTACTTTTGCGTGGTTTGAATAATTTAATCCGTGATCAAGAAATTGGGCAGAGATGCAATGAAACAATGATTGTGTGTGAAACAAATTGAGTAATTGGGATCTATAACAATTGTAGTGGTGGAACGACGATTATGGAATTTATGTCCTTCATATCTCAAACGTCTCTTTTTACAACCGTTAAAATAATTCCATTATGGTCATGGCATTTAATCCTTCAATAGTTTAACACGCTGCTTGCATCCGATTAATGGTTAATGATGATCACTGCATTTATTGCGTTTAATAGTTGTTTTTCCCTTACAATAGGGAACTAATAAGGACTTATAAGATTCTTTAGTGTAATCAATGGAACCCTCCTTAGAAAAATTTCATTTACTAATCATAAGTTTATTAATCCATGAGGTTTGAAGGGTTGTCTTATTCTAAAGGAAGGCAGGGAAGCCTTTCCTTAAGTTTCCATAGTAGTTGAGGTTGGATGCTTGAGCTTGAATAATACTAGGACAATAAATTGCCTTTAAGAATCTTCTAGATAGATGCAAATTTTAACCCTATTGTGTTAAGATTTCTTTGCGCCTTGCTTGGCTTGATTGATTAGAGTGCTTTCATTATAGTTTTCGTTTAATGTGTAACAATGTTAGTTGGTTTCAAGAAACGCGGGAATGGTGTCTGATTGAGGGTTATAGTCCCCTTTTATGTTGCGATTGGGTTCCTTGCACACTTGTCACGATGCAGTGACATGATTCCTTGAGTTAGGATCATTGCGCGCGTAGATCGATAAGCGCATATGATGCCTGGCTTGGGTCATGCGCTTCCCATTGAGGGTGTTGTTGTTCATTATAATTGATGTTTGTAGTTGGTTTTATAAACGTTTAATGTGATTGGTTTTTTATCACAACAAGGGTTCTAGTTACTTGTGTAATTGATTTTGGTTCCGTTGGGTTGTTATGATGATTACCTTAGCTTAGTAGGATTGGTTTTCTTGTGTTGGGAGGGATGTAGACACCTCCTTGTTCCTCAAAACAATTTCCATCCTTAAGACCTTAAATGGTCAAAATGGATGGGAACCTAGGCTTGAGCGTTACTTATGTGTCCTGGAGGTCCTAACCATTGCAAGGTAGGACGAGCGGGTAGTTGTTCTTATTCTTTGTTTGTGTAGTATGTCGTACGTTGCTTCCAACTGCTTGATGTGCTAGTATGTTAGGTCGTTATGTTGTTTTTGCATGAGTTTCATGTGTTTTGTTCATCGTCGTGTTGTGATGTGAGTGTACTGTCATTATTACCTTCCTACACATTTTTTTTTACTTGTTATGTGAGGTTTGTTGTTGTAATGACTGGGTTCGTTACACTGAGCACCCTGCAACAACATAAGTTATATGGAAATTTGGAGTAATTCTCATTTCACATGCAGAGAATTCAATACTTGGGATACATCATGGATGAATGTGGGGTGCATGTGGACCTAACCAAGATCCAAGTCATTGGGGATTGTCCAACCCCTACAACTATGACAGAGCTCCACAACTTCTTGGGCCTTGTGTAGTATTCCAGATATAAAATAATATGCATAACATAAATATTGTAGCTAGAAATGGCAGAACAACAATGATATAACCAGAACAATATCAAAATAATACCGGAATAACACCAAAAAGAGCACCTTGATTAGTGATAGCAATGTTCACTTACCTCTTCGAGGGGGAAACCTATAACAGAGAAAATCTCTATTACAATAATATCCAAGAGAAAACTTCTCATAGCCTCTAATCCTATTTATACTAAGTATTTCTATCTAAAATAACAATCTAGAGGAAGATCCTTCTAGAAGCATAAGCTTCTATTAGGTCTTCTTACATTTGACTTATTCTTCCTTATTGCTAGGCCTTATTAACATTGGCCTTTATTACATGGAAATATATTATTCTACCTACATGAGGGGTTAGGGAGTTTAGGTCCCTAACATTTTCTCCCCCTTAAAAACATCCTTGTCCTCAAGGCTTGAGACGAGGAAATTATTGTAGAATGGTAGCTGGTTCCCAAGTGGCATCTGCTGGAGTTGTATATTTCCATTGGACTAACACTTCCTTGATGGTGCATTGACGCAGACGACGCTCACGCTGGTCCAAAATTGCTTGTGGATGCAACCAAATGGATCCTTCTTCATCCAACTTGGGAAGGCTGGTTTGAGTTTGTCACTTCCAATCACCTTCTTTAAGTAGGAGACATGGAAAATATGATGGAACTTAGAATGACTGGGCAAAGCTAATTGATAGGCCACCTATCCCACACTCTTGAGAACGATATAAGGACCATAAAATTTGGGCGTCAATTTATAACAATGGTCATCCTGGAGGGAAGTTTGCTTATAAGGTTGTAGTCAAAGAAACACCTGGTCTCCTTCAACAAATTGACATTCAGAGCGAACTTGATCTTCCTATTGCTTCATGCGATTTTGGGCCATGAACAAATTATCTTTGAGGGTACGTAGAATAGCCTCTAAAACTGTAAGTGTTTGGTCAACCGCCTGGACCTTCGAGACACCTATCAGGTATGAGAGAACTCAAGGTGGATTTTTTCCATATACTACTTCAAAAGGAGTCATGCAGGTAGTTGTATGGTAAGAAGTGTTGTACCACCATTCGGCCAGTGGTAACCATTGAGCACACATATTTTTCCTTTCCGATGCAAAAAACCTCAAATATATTTCCAAACACTTGTTGACAACTTCAGTTTGACCATCCATTTGGGGATGATAAGCTGTGATGATATGCAATTGGGTGCCCTGTAGCCTGAATAATTCTTGCAAAAAATTCATGGTGAAAGTGGGGTATCGATCATAAATAATAGAATGAGGCATGCCATGAAGATTGAAGACCCGATCCATGAAAATTTGAGCCACAATGGAGGTTATAAATGGGTGTTGAAGAGCACATAAATGAGCATACTTGGAAAGACGATCAACGACCACCATGATGACTGATTTATTGCTCGATTTAGGTAAGCCCACAATAAAATCCATAGAGATATCCCTCCAAATAGTAGGTGGAATTAGAAGTGGTTGTAGTGTGCCAGGAGCTTTGACTGTTTCTCCCTTTTTGGGTTGAAAAATATCACATTATGCCACAAAATTGTGAACATCTTGTTTCATAGCATCCTAGAAAAAATAATGTTGGACCCAGTCATAGGTTTTGGTAAACCCTGAGTGCCTAGCTGTGGGTGTAGCAAGAAGCTCAAAAAGTACCGTGGATTTAAGTTGTGATTGTTTAATTAAATTCAAATGTCCTTTGCAGCAAAGCTCATCATTTTCCCAAGAGTACCCTGGGGAAACTGGAGAATTGGCCTGCAATTTTTGGATTAGATGAATTTTTTTTGGATCGTCTAGCCATTCCTGGCGAACAAGTTGGAGCCAATCTGGTATAATGAAGGAGAGGGAAAAAAGGGACCCTTCATCTTCATATTTTCTTGAAATGGCATTAGAAACCACATTGTCTTTTCATTTCTTGTAAATTATCTCACAATCATATCGAAAGAGCTTAGTCACCCATTTTCGTTGCTCCGGGGAGGAAGGGCGTTGTTCTAGAAAATACTTGAGGCTTTGATGATTTGTCTTAATTTGGAAGCGCTGCTCCAATAGATAAGGGCGCCAAAGATCCACTGCATGAAGAATAACCAACATTTCCTTTTCATAGATTGATTTGCCCAAATGTTGATCTAACAATTGTTTGCTCGTAAAGACCAAAGCCCAACCATCTTGCATAAGGACTACTCCAATTACTCTCCTGGAAGCATCACATTCTAGGAAAAAGGTCTTTGTGAAATCAAGAAGGGCCAGGACTGGAGTAGTGCACATGGCCACATTCAACGTTTGAAAGGCATGATCAGTTGTGAGAGTCCAAGTGAAAACATTCTTTTTAAGGTGAGCAGTGAGAGGTGCCATAATAATTCCATAATTCTTAACAAACTCTAGAGTCTTTGGGCGAGGCCAATCCTGCATAGCTTCAATATTTTAGGATCCACCCTAACACCTGCCTTGCAAACAATATGACCCAAGTATTCATCTTCTAAGGCTCCAAAATCAGATTTAGATTGTTTGAGGAAAAGATGGTGTTGAGAGAGTAGATGTAGAACTCGATCCACATGAGCACGATGGGTTGTCCAAGTTTTACTATAGATGAGGATATCATCAAAGAAAACTGAGACAAAATGACGAAGAAAAGGATGGAAGACATGATTCATGAGGCTTTGGAAAGTGGAGGGAGCATTAGACAAGCCAAAGGGAATGTCCAAAAACTCATAGTGGTCCTAATGAATTGGAAATGCAGTCTTAGGAATGTCTGCCTCATTCATACGTATCTAGTGGTAACCAGAAGAAAGATCAAGTTTAGTAAAGAACTGGACACCACTCAATTCATCCAAGAGGTCATCAATGACAGGAATGGGAAAATTGTCTTTGGTGGTGAGTTTGTTGAGGGCACGAAAATTAGGAAACATGTGCCAAGATCCTTCTTTCTTAAGGACCATGACCATAGGATAAGAGTAGGGGCTCGTACTAGGATAGATAACACTTGCGGTGAGCAATTCTTGAAATTTTTTCTCAATTTCATTTTTCTGGGAAAGGGGATGATGATAGGGACGAACATTGGGAGGAAGGCTACTGGGGACAAGGGGAATGGAATGATCATGAACACCATGGGAAGGAGGAAGTCCCTGGAGAGTGGAAAAAACAACTTGATGTTTGGAGAGGATGGATTGGAGGTCTTGCTGTACAAAGGGTGTCTCAGTGGCTTGAATTGCATGGAGTTATGCAATAATTACATAATGACCATTTTTGAGGATATTTTCCATGCGATGGGAACTTATGATCTCCGAGGAACCGACGGTGATGCCTTGGAAGTTATATTGTTGGCCCTCTTGGTTGAATTGAATGTTTAATTCCTTAAAATCCATGAGAATGGGACCCAAAGTCCTTATCCATTCTGCACCCAACACAATGTCACAACCGCCCATGTCGTTAGCAAACATATGAGATTTCACGTGGTACTAACTAATTTGGAGACTCACATTTTCACAATGCCCCCCACATTTCATGGAATTGCCATTGGCAATCATGATTTTGAAATTATTGACGACACAAATATACCAATTAGTTTCTTGGGAAATGCAACGATGAATAAAATTATGGGTGCTTCCACTGTCAACAAGGATGGTGACCTTCTGATGCTTATTTTAACCAATTAGCTTGAGATTTTGGGGAGAAAAGAACCCAGTGAGAGCATTTAGGGAAACGACCGGTTCGACTTCGGGAGGGTCAGAGGGTGGGGTCATGTAAGTGGGTTCAGGTGACTCAGTCACATGGGGGGCCTCTACATATTCTTTCGAAATGTCCTCGAAGATGGCCATAAAAAGATTTTTTTCCTTACACTTGTGCCCAGGAAAACATTTGTCATCACAATTATAATAAAGGCCTTTGAGTTGGCATTCAACCATTTCTACCCTGGTCAATTTATGGGTCTTTAGTGGAGTAGAAGGAGGAGTGTGAGTGATTGGTTTAGGGCGAGGAATACATGAGGGTTTTCATGTTTGAGAAGAGACAAACTGTTGTTCTTCCTTAGCTCTTTTAGTAACTTCCACCCAATTCTGAGGCCAAGCCATGAGGACATGGGAACAAATCTCATCCTTGAGGCCATTGATAAAACATTCTCAGAAAAAAAGCATCAGACATGCCCTATGTACAGAAAGCCAATTTCTCAAAAGAGGCTATAAAGTCTTCCATTGTGCCAGATTGTTTCAACTTTGCCAAATGGCCTAAATGGTTGGTGTCAGTATCAAAGCATTCATAAAGCTTTGCCACAAATTGTGTCCAAGCCACATACCCTTGGCAAACATTTTTTCTCTATTGCCACCATTTCCAACCTTCTTGATCTAGATGGAGAACACCATACCAAAGTTTGGCCAACTCATCTATAATGTCATACAAAGAGAAATAATGTTCCATTTGAGTTAGCCAACCAGTGGGATCCGAGCCATCAAACCTGTTCACATCCACACGCGGAGGGCGTAGGTCACGCTGAAAGTGATGGGGCTGAAAAGTATGGGAATTAGAGGAAGTTTCACCTTCGACGTGAAAAGGTTGGTTAGAGGAGGGAATATCTGCAGGGATGTTCAACTTGGCACAAATCATTGTAGTGAAGGATTCAAGCTAGGTAGAAAAGGATGCAAGATGGGTAACGAGGTCCTATTTGATGGTTTCAATTTTGGAATTGATGGAGGAATGCATGTTTTTATTGATGGTGACAAAATTGTCATTGAGCTGCCTCATTTCTTGTTGGGTCTCTTTGAAATTAGAGGACAAGGTATTGAAGCGAGCTTCCAAGTCATTTCTACGGGTGTGGGCCATGATGAAGAGGGAAAACGAAAAGGGGTGGGTGGGACCACACAAAAAATGGGTTATGGGTGAAGTGTATCACGATGATCGGGGTGACGATGGGAATCCAACGGGGTAAGGCCCAAATAAGGGTGTTCGAAGGCGGTCGGGTCCACAAGATTTTTTTTTTGTTGAAAAATGATAGGTATGACTGCGATAAGGGTGAAGGGAAATTTTTTTTGCTGAAAAAATATACGTGTGGGGTCCAACAATAGTACTCGAGCCAATATCTCAGGGCACCAGCCAAGGAGGCTAGGCTGTTCCCTTAGCCGTACTACCCGACTACCTAGGTACTAGAGAGTAGCTTCCCAAGTGCTATTCTCGGTGGCACTATAACAGTCCGGCATCTGATCGATTTATCTATGGAGGGATTCAGTCGATGTAGGCCGATTCATATATAGGTGTTGTTTGATGTGATACCACTCGAAGGGGTACCAACATGGGTTAGAAGGGTTGCCAATAGATGTGCGCTTAGTTACCACTTGTATTTTTTGTGTGTATAACTCCCCAACTGCAAGTTTATGTGTGTAACAACAGATCTCTGTAGCTTTTAAACACCATAATACATCTCTACCCTGAAAAATTTAACCCACAATTTTATGCCAAAGAAAGTGCTCTGATACCACTTGTAGTATTCCAGATATAAAATATTATGCAAAACATAAATATTGTAACTAGAAATGGAAACACAACAATGATATAACCAGAAAAATATTAGAATAATACCAGAAAGAGCACCTTGATTAGTGATAACAATGTTCACTTGCCTCTTTGAGGGGGCAACCTCCAACAGAGCATAGCTCTATTACATTAATATCCAAGACAAAACTTGTCATACCCTCTACTCCTATTTATACTAAATACGTCTATCCAAAAGAACAATCTCGAGGAAGATCCTTCTAGAAGCGAATGCTTCTATTAGGTCTTCTTACATTTGACTTATTCTTTCTTATTGATAGGCCTTATTAATATTGGCCTTTATTACATGGAAATATATTATTCTACCTACGTGAGGGGTTAGGGAGGTTAGGTCCCTAACACCTTTCCAACTTCTACCGTAGGTTTGTGTTGGGGTTCTGTCACACAACTTGGCCCCTAGGTCAAGTGACCAAAACTGGAGCTAAATCCAAGTTTGCACGGTCTAAATAACAACAAAAATTATTCCAAGATATGAAAAATCACCTCTACTCCACACCATTCCTCATGTTTCCAAACCTAAGACAACCATTTGACATTGATACATATGCCTATGGCTATGCTATTGGTGCAATCTTAACTCAGAAGGGACATTTGGTGACCTATCACAATGATACTTTATCTGATGTTGTTCATATATTCCCCACGTATGACAAGAATATGTACTCCATTATGCATGGATGCCAATAGTGAAAGCATTATATTCTAGGAAAGGAAATGATCATCCACACAGATCACAAGCCTCTGTGATTCATGTAGACACAAGGAAAGTTGTAGAACAACCACCATTAGAAGTAGTCCACATACCTGCAACAATTCCACTTCAATATTAAGTAGAAGAAGGGAAGCACCAACCATGTTGTATACTTCCTCAGTCAACCCCCGATTGTGCCACTAACCATAGTTCTTAACTTCTATGGGCATGATACCTCAAGGTGGCCACTATTATACAACAATGACTTTGATTTTGATTCTACATATCATACACTGAGTGTAGGCAAACAAGTCCCAAACTTCCACCTCTAGGATGCACTCTTGTGCTATCTATGTCATCTTTGGGCTTCTTCAAGTGAGCATGCAAAGCTAATTTGAGAGGCACATTACAGTCGGGTGGTAGGGCACTTTGGCGTGAAAAAGATAGTAACAGTACTTTAGAAGTATTTCTACTGGCCAAAGATTCGATATGACATATGCTAGTATATAAGGTCATGTACTACTTGTGCCATTGATAAAACATCCATTAAAAATCAAGGGCTATACTCTCCTCTCCCTAACTCTCCTCTCCCTATCGCAGACAAGCCACGAGAGTTAGTCTCCATGGATTGCATGTCAATTTTTCCCTCCACCAAACATGGTCGCGATTGTGTCAAGTTTTAAAGCAAGTGATGTAGGCTTGGATTTACTTTTGACAAAGTCAGGCTAGATTGCTTTATTGTTGTCCTCAGTTAGAGATTTCCAATGAGCTACTATGTGTGCCAAATGGATATTATATGTGAAAGTTACATTCCCGAAAAGTTGATGTAGAAAATTAATGCCCAAAAATACCTTTTGGTGTTTCAAAACACCTTTTGGTGCTTCACCTCTTAGGTTTAGGGTTTTGGAAATGTAGGGTTCTTGATTTATGTTAAAAGGACATCCTTTTAGCCTCTTGTATTAGGTTTTTTATTAATGAGCATAGCCACCATCTCTCTCTCTCTCTTCATAGATAAGATACCACCATTCTAGCTAGTGTTCTACAATATTCCACTATTGTATTCATTAATAGTTGGGTTTTAACTGTATTACTATGCTCTTTGCTATATTTCCATGTGTGTTTCATTTTGTTCTCTATACAATTCATATTATATGCTTTGTCAATATAACCCATTTTAACTCTTCTCAGATCAATAAACTTCTTCAAAATACATTACAATGCCTATGTGTTCCATCTATGAATGTACTCCATAACTATGTGTCTTTGTCCTCCATATTTCATAGATTCATCTCATTTGTTACAATGTTTTTGCTAATATCCATTTTCAAATTGTTTCTTAACATATTTATAACACATTTTTATCCTCAGTTTTATTAATTCAAGATATTTCAAAAAACATGTATTTTTTCCAGTACCATGCCAAGATGCTTTGGGTGTTTGCAAAGAAAAAAAACACAACGATTTGCCTACATAAAATCCCTCTTATATCATTTTTCATACTTTTCTTCATTTTTATGTCAATATCTATAATACTTTCTGAAAAATATATACAACTATATCTAGCTTTGCTTCTAATATTTTCCAATTAACAATGATACTGTGCACACCTCCCTTTCATTACTTTGACATTCCCATTCACCCGTTTATTGAGTATGCTAGTTATATACGGGGGAAAAAAATGTTGAAAGGAATTGAGGTTGCATATTTTGTATATGGAAAGGAGGAGTGCATTTTTATTGTATTTGTGGTTACCCTATCATTCAACCTAATTTATTAATTAGTCATTTTATTTATATGTTTATAAATGTTTTGTGTTTGTGAATAATTTATGATAAAAGGTGAAGATAGTAAGGTTTATGTTTTTATTTAATAATTTATTGTTCCTTTTATATGAACAATGTTCCATGTTGTGATTATTCATGAGAATCCATGATAAAGAATAATGGGAAGAAGGCTAAGGAGGTGATATAGAATATGATCCAATGATCATCTAGTCAACGCATTGTTAATGGCTTGCATAGTTTTGATAGATAAAAGAAGGGATGTCAGTGTAGGATTTTGTTGATAATCATATATATTTAAATCAACACCACGTGAAACTTTGGGAGCCATTGGATGACATATACTCGTGAATTTGACATAGTATCATGTGTTGACATGTGACAGGAATTGTTGGACCAACATCTAATGTAAATATATTGTCAGCATGTTGAAAATCAAAAAGCCGAGGAAGGACATCACATGATTGTCATGTAAAGTCCAAGGAATCTGAAATACCACAATGTCCTAGTATTCAAACCATGTCCATTCCAATAGGAACTAAAACCCTCAAATGAGACCCTATAAACCACTCAAACAAAGGAATGGCAATGTGGATTGAGACCATGAGGACTTGTAATTAATGGATTTGTCTAATGAATTAGTTACTATGGAGGTCACCCTAAATAGTGTGTGCATCGAAGCTCTCCCTTCAGTCCACGTGTGCGTTAGCAATGGATTGTACATCATTTGTGAAGAGGGAAGAGGGAGTATAGTCCCAAAGAGGGAAGGCGTCAAAATGATCATCCATCAACCTCCCAAACAAAAATACCCTTGGGTTTATAATGTATCTTATCAAGAGTGGATTGATAGTTATAAGGTAGTTTTGGCTCCTTGAATCTCCAATATTCATTGATGGGAATATTAATGATAATATCAACCACCACAAATGTTTGAGATTCAATGTAGCCATAAATATGATTTTACCCCCAACCAAATACCACAAGGATCAATTATATGACTTCATGGAATTCAAATCTGTAATTGTTTCTTTAAGTTGTTTGGAAGGAAGGCTTGACATATCTTGAATAAGAAAAATGTCTTGGGGATTCAGGATTGTCGAAGCATTGATGGTAATTTGGTAGTGAAGGCCCGTAGGCCATGGTGATTATTGAATCAGATATCAATCTTTTGACTTTGAATACATAAGATTTGGATCTTCGTACATGTTTATTTCAATATGTTTTTGAATGTCTATGTAATTAAAACTCGTCCATTGAATATGACTTGCTTCTGTGAATGGTTGTATACTCTAATACTTGGAAATTCAGAGTTACCCCATAAGTGCCTCATTCTTGAATCAATACAAAGACTATAACAATTGCCTACCATCAAATTTTGTTCAACTCTTGATTGTGAATTACATCGAGCTAAACATAAAAATAGAAATAGAAAATATATTAATGCAAAAGAAAAGAATTTTACATATGATTTTATCATAATCAATCTTCAACAAATTCCCCTGAATGCTATTTAAATATATATCTTGGACTAATAAGGTGCTAAGCCATAGATCAATATAACCATTAGTATCGAAGAGAATATGAACCACTTGATCAATTTATGTCTAAAACATGTTGTGACCATCGTATTACATAACTACAAATGCATGTTAAAGAAACACACTTTACCTAAAGACATATTAGACCAAGTTTATTTTAACTAACTCCAAAGTGTCTAAACTGTTGATTAATTGGGTTGGTTTTCATTGATGTCAACCCTTGAATAAAGTCCGGTAGCGATTTTCAATAGCACAAAGGTTTGGGTAATGGATCCATGTTTGTTTGATGTATAATGGTATGCATTTTGATATATTTGCTGGTAAGACTATTCTAGATGGATAGTACATGTCATGCCATTTCTGGTGGTATGTGGAACATCACATAACTCCTCACGGTTTGAGAGTTATGGCCTTATGAATTTGGAGGACCCTCATATGTTGGCTTGAAGCCCCCAAAGGTCAAAGAAGTCAAAGTGCTTGCAAAGAAAAAAATATTTAAATAATAAAGTGAAGTGAAAAAGTATAAAA
>ML784014.1:352654-380633 GCA_009831015.1 Picea engelmannii
CTAATTACATGAATGGAACTTATTCTTCGAGTAGTTTCTGAACTGCCTTCTCATATTATGTGCAACAAGTGCGTTCATATGATTATGAAAATGATCTTTGTCTGTTGCACCTATCAACAAGCCTGCGAAAAGCAGCTTTTGCATTGCGCACATTCAATATGGAAACAACAAGAGTTAGGGACAATGTTTCAGATGCTAAATTGGAATTGATACGACTTCTTTGGTGGCGTGATACAATAGATAATATTTATAAGAATAAGGTCATTGAGCATCCCGTGGCACTGTCTTTAGCATCGGTTATTCATGAGCATAAACTAAGCAAACAATGGTTTAAACGGTCCATTGAGGCATGGATTGCAAATTCAGAGATAGAAAGCATTCTGTGACTCTTGCTGACTTAGAACAATATTCAGAGAACACTGCTTCTGTCCTCTCGTACCTCACACTTCAGGGTGGGGGAATCTAGTCGACCACTGCAGATCATGCTGTTTCCCATAATGGAAAAGCAAGCGGCCTTGTCCTCTTCCTCAGAGCCACACCGTATCATGCGAGTCGATGACGCTCATACATTCCACATGAGATTGTGGCTAAACGTGGATTGTCACAAGAAGATCTATATAGAGGAGAATACAGTGAAGCCCTGGAAAATGCCATGTTTGAAATTGCAGCTACTGCAAATGCACATTTGGAAATGGCTCAAGAACTTTCAGACGTGGTACCTAAATCTGCACTACCCATGCTCTTACTTGCAGTACCTTGTCGGATTTTGTTGGATTCCCTTCAGAAAAGGCATTTCAATGTTTTTGATCCAGGTCTAACTCGGGGTATATCATGAGTTTCTCCTCTATGGGTTTTACTAAAACTAAGGTGGCACAGGCTACATGTTATAGCTTTCACGTTTGGGTCACCCAATGGATGAAGGCACCTGGTCTACTGTTCTTGGCACTTTACAGGAAAGTACCATCCCTAGATGGAGCCTATGTTGTAACAGATATTGAAGATTTTCTCTACTCAATGTTTTCATCCCAATGTGTTTGAGAATCGCATCAAACTTATTTCCAAATTATCTCTAACTTGCATCAGATTTGTTGAAGGACTTGTAGGGCCTTTTGGGAAGAAAGTTTGTGTTCTGAGGTCTCTCACTGTAAGTATGACATCTCTATTTTAAATGTGGCACAATAACACTTGCAATATGCAGATGCTTCTAATATGTCATTCTTTCCACATAGGCAAACAATGGTGTAGAATTTATTTCTACTTGTTTCAACCACAAAGATTTGAATGAGGAAAGGCTCATGACTACTTCATCCAGTTGTTTTTGGAATCTTTGAACCGCTACCTCTTGAGTTTTGGCCAAGTGTCCTTTCCTATTGGAGGATCTATTTCTGTTGGTAGTAGAGGATCTTATTTCAGATCATTTGAACCTGTTAAACAAACAAAAAGAAAATCACCTTATCAAGAAAGAGGCCTACAGGATAAGAAGCGTTATAAAAGAGATTATGCATGGAGAAGAGCTCTTGCCAATGTATTCAAATATTTTAATGGAGTTGTTTTGGCGTACTCAACATCGTGTTTATCTACTGGAGACAATCTTGATTCTGGAGTTTGTCTTGTCAATCAGGAGATATATTTGGCAATACAGGATTTTTCTTATCCACTTATACACATATTGGGCTGCCACTGCGTCAGCATTTGAATGGTACAGAAGTTTGGAAATCAAGAACATAATGCAAGAGTAAATGTCGCATCAAATGTTTCCCCATTGCTGTCGTCACCTCTTTGGTCTAAATTAAACAATATCATGAAAGAATACCTAAATTTCCAGGAGGATTACATGAAAGAAGCATCATATCTTACATTTCTGGCTTATCGTCATTGTAATTACTCCAAAGTGGTGGAATTTGTGAAACATAGGGTCCGTCTGGCTTCTCGAGGACAAACAGAGTAGACGTACTACAACCATGGCCACCAGAGTCCTGAGCCTCTCTATTGTTAATGTGTTGATTATGTTTTCTCTTAATACAAAAAATATTTTCGGAAGTGTAGAAGAAGTAGAGTGGTATCTGCTCCTATCTGCAACTGGACCGCTAACTATACAAAAGACAGTAAGTTTGTAAGCAATGTGAATGCAACGTCGAGTAGTCTTCGTCTGGACAACGTTGAGGACACATCCCAGAGAAGGTTTAAAGTTTCAGAGCATGGTCAAATTTCTAACCAAGTATATTCCATCCTCCAATGTAGGGGAGATGCCACCGTCGACCAATGCTACAATTGTTCACAACAAGCAAAAATTGCAGTTCTACAGGATTGTGCGAATTACGTTGGTAATAGAGTTTGGTCCAAGTTCTTCTTCTTATGTTATAATGGAATGGATACGCTTCCAACAAAACTGTAGACACTTCGTTTCGCCGTATCTACGGTTTGGCCCAGTGCTGGGGAGATATATCCCTCGACGAATGCAATACGTGTCTTTCAACAACAATCGATATATTGTTCCAATATAATGACACAGGATCTAGAAGCACGGGGACTATCAATGGAAATCTTGTGAAGGCCGAAGCCTGCGCCGATCAGGCCTTGTATATCATTTGGGATGGAGTTCACTGGACCGATCAAGCCAACAAAATGATTACTAAAGCGATTTTTGGAGGCAAATACTTCGAACCTGCATTTTCCATTGCAAGTCAGTGTGATCTCCAACCATTTTGAATCTTGATAAGAGTTGAATTCTATAGATTCGAACTCATATATGGGTGCCCACAGTTATGAAGCTGAAATTTGGATTCGAGTGAATTTATTGTTTTTTACAGTACGCATTTCCATTATAATAACCTCCAAACACTTTGTAAAGCGATGAGAACTCTGCATTAAAGTTAAACCATACAAAGCGATAATCCATGTCCACTTGTCAAATGATTAGTAATGGTTTAAAGAAGCTGGCAGAGCACCTGGCAGTCGCAGAATTCCATGAAGGCGAACCATTTCATATTTCTCTAAACAAAAAGAGATTTATTTTAGATATTTCTTTTAAAAAGACTGATTGATGTAATAGAGAAAAAATGGGGGGGCGAGCTGGCGGAAAAAACCTCTTTCGAAGAGGGGATCCTTTGTAAGCCGAATTATTTTGTAAACCTGAAATGGAGTAATACAGATGATGTTTTTATTTGATATTGTGAGATTCATCACGGTTAATTCTTTCAGTATGTTTCCCTGTTGTCATTATCATATTGTTTATCTCTTCCTCTTTAGCTATGTTAAAATTTGTTTGGAATTCATTTTATATGCTCCTTACACACAGTTGATATGTATGTGTTGCGTTTCTATGGTGACTGGCCATAATTCACTCAAGATAAGCGCTCTGCATCTAGTTATCAACCTTCATTTGTTTTCCTCTAAAGTTGTAGTGAAAATTCATCTTTGATAGATGCTTTCACTATGATGGTCTTTTCTTTTCTTTTTCTGCTACCGCATCATGATTATCAAATTGCTGAAAGATAGACTTACTTTGCCTCATTTTCCACAAGTTTATACGATCACTGCTATTATCTCCTTTCTTTGGTTTTCACTTGACTCCATGCCCAATGGACTGTTTCCCTGGTCCAACCCCCGAACTTTAAAAATCCAAAACTATCATTTACCCATAAATCCGCCCACCATTTTACGCTTACTGAAGATCATATTGTGACATTATCCGAGAGATCCCTCTCGGGTTGGGAGGGGCAGCTTCCAATCCAAAGTGGTTCGAGGTTGCCTCGGGATTGATTTGCATGCAACCCATTTCAGTTCCGAGTGACAACACCATCTTTGTAAGAAACAAGATGAAGACCAATCACCATATTTTTATTACATAGTTGTTGCAACAATGATAGTTTAGATGACCAAACCACTCATGGAAAAGTTTGCTCAAGTGATCACTATTAGCAATAAAATATAATGGAAAAGATGATGACCCAAAGTTGTCAAATTTGTACAACCTAGTAATATCATCAACAATTCCAATTTCTAGGACATGCTTAGGATCTTGTAAATCCTTGATTACAACTTGGTGAGGTGAAAAATCTATTTTTTTACATTCACCTAAATGAGTGATTTGATATACCGATATAAAGTTGTAGGCAATACTTGGAACACATAATACATCATTAAAATGACCAATTAATATTTGTTTGGCATTACATTCATTAAGAGTAGAAAAATGGCTTTATCCTTAGCCATATGATAAGATTCTCCATAATCAATAAGCCACTCATTAGAAGAAGAAGTAGATGTTGCATTGAAACAAAAAAATAGAAACAAAAAGTGCATTTCCACGAGAAGAGAATTAGAAGAAGAAGAATCAAGATTGATGTTATGTGTAACGTCCCTACTATAACCCCCAATTTAATTAATGCTTAATGTAGATATAATGTATGGATGTGGCCAAGCAATGTATATGCAAATTGTATTTCTGAATTTTAATAAATAAAATGTGATGCCATATGTTGGGAGACATGGACAAATATTTTTGGATGAGTAATCCACAATACAAGAGGGGTCTAAAAAGAGGGGTTTTATTCACGAGTTTAATTCCCAAATCCCTTTTCCCAATTTTAATGTTTGAGTGAACCTTCTAATTTTCCCTTGAGTGTAGAAGAATCCAATCCTTTAAAGAATGTAAGAGGGTGGGTGTGAGAAGTGACATCAACAATTATTGGGAGAATGGGGTTGAAGTACAATCATATTAGGGAAGAGTGTAAGTCAAAAAAGCAAGAAAAAGGGAGGAAATTCGTATGGCCAAGGGGGAAGAATTAGACAGTCATGTTTTTGCATGAGAAGGGAGAGACAACAACAGACGAGTGTGCACTGGAGCTGGAGAAAAAATGGAGGGAGAATTCAGGAACATTTTTGTAGATAAGACTAAATAAGAAAGTTGTCAAGCTTGCAGAAGAACCAGTTTGTCAGACCTAAAGAGCAGAGTCCTGTGAGAGTTGCACTGCAGTAGCAAGTTATTGATGTTGTTTTTTGGTAGCTTTCATGGTAGTGAGTTCCCTTGAGTTCCCAGTAGTGATATTCGATGTAACCTGCACCAAAGATACATTGATAAATGAATGGGATGCCTAATGGAATGAGAGAAATGAAGGGGTACATTCCTTGGGTTGGGCAAGTCAAGAGGAAGAGAGCTGATGGAAATTCAAGATACCTATAGGAGAATATCAGTGGGTTGTGGGATTATTTGAGGTATGAGTGGATAGTGAGAGACACCTTCTTTTGTGGATTCCTAGCCCCAACTTAGGGGTGACTTGCTGTTGAGATGTAGAACAACAAGTATATGGTTAGGTGAAACTTCCATTCCAAGTGGTTGATTGCACAACCTTTTTAAAAATATAAGTGTTTATTTGAGTTATTTTCTGAGTTTAACTACTGTACGTTTTACTTTGTGTATGAGAATGAATGATATGATGCCGTGACGAATTTATTAGTTTCATTCATTCTTATTTAGAATGTTGTAGACACATTTAATTAATGGTATCAACAAATGGTTAAATCTGTGTGTTTTCTTTTAGATAGTAAGCTACAAGATATGTTAGCAAATGCTTTTTATTTTTATGTGTATTCTGCATGTAATGAAACTCATTCAAGTTGGGGGATGTTACATATTGGTATCAGAGATCAAGGTTCAACAATGATCTTGTATGGTCTCAGACTAATGCGAAATTGCTAGAATTTTGTTGTTCTAGATTTTCACCTATGAAGGATTTGGGGAAAATGATGAAAACAGAGTGAAATCCCTAAATTGATAAACAATTCAGGTCAATATTTCCCTAAGAACCATCTAAGAGGTGATCAAGGATGTCACTCTATAGGTTGTAGAGTTAAATTTGACTTGGAAGGCCAAAATTTATGTTTTCATGGTGGCTGAAGAAGTTGGGAAAGTTTGATGGATTGACGATCAATATCACGTTTGATTTTGAGATCAACATCCCATATTCATCCTAGATCGATAAAAATTTATAAGTTTTCGAGCTTGGTAAAATGGAGCAGATCGATGATTGAGATCCATTTTTGGAGTTTGGAAAATGGAGAAAATTGACAGTCGAGTTCCATTTTCAGAGTTTGGTAAAATGGATCAAATCAACGGTCGAGATTCATTTTCAGAGTTTTCCAAAATGGAGCAATCGATGGTTAAGATCCATTTTTAGAGTTTGATAAAATGGAGCAAATCGATGGTTGAGATCCATTTTTGAAGTTTGGCAAATGTAGAAAATCAACGATCGAGATTCATTTTCGAAGTTGGAAAAATGGAGTAGATCAACGATAAAGACTCGTTCACAAATTTGGGTCAAATACGACGAATCAATGGTCAAGATCATTTTGACTAGGAGATCGATGGCCTAGATTCATCCCAGATTTTGGTAAAAAATTCCTAAGTGTCGAAGTTTGTCTAAATTCATGGGCGAATTTAGTTCGCTAAGGGAAATCGTTGGTCATTGATGGTCGGGTCAAAAAAATCGATGAAGTGTTTCATCGCTGATCGTTGATTGTCAGGTCGACGAAATCAGCGAAGTGTTTCATTCACCCAAGAGAAATCGTCGATAGTTGTGTTGATAAAATCGGTGAAGAGTATTGTTTGTCCAAAAGAAAGCGCTGACAATTGATGAAGGGAAAGAGGAGGATGAGGTGTCATGCCATGTCATTGTCCACGTGTCATGCTGCATCATCATCCATGTTTCATGCCACATCATTTTCCACATGTCATACAATTTCAACATCCATGTGTTGTGCCACATCAACATCCACGTGTCATGCCACGCTAGCCAGGTTTCCACATCAACCAAGGAAATCGTTGATTGTCGATGTTTGGGTCAGAAAATCAGTGAGGTGTTTCATTTGGCCAAGGGAAATCACTGATCATAGATGGTTGGGTTGGTAAAATAAATGAAGTTTTTTTTTCACCAAGAGAAATCTCCAATCATCGATGGGGTTTCAGATGTTGGAAAATCAACAATCCTAATTGCTTATGAGTTGGAGATCAATGGTGGAGATTCATTAGCGGGATTGGGAAAAGTTTAGTGGATCGACGGTTGGGATTAATCCTGATTTTAAGATCAATAACTCATATTAAAAGACTATTACAATAGTAAGTTAGTCAATTTTTCTACGAAAATTTTCAGATTTTTGAAGGTCATCAACTTGCAGGGGCATTTTGAGGCCCTAAACAACATTTTTAGGTAGACGAAATTGAGAGAAAAGTGTGTACTAAATCTACACATAATATTTGCTGCTGAAAACAAAATAACTCAATGAGAGCTTTGCAACGAGCTATTCTGAACACAAAACATAGCTAGTATGGGGAATTTATAGCTGAAACAATATAGGGCATTAATTGTTAAGAACCAAATATCAAAATAGCATAAAAAAACTTAGAATAAGTACTGCACGCCTTGACAAAGAGAGAAATTCAGATAATAAGCATCTTCGAGGGGGAAACCTCCATATAGATTACATGAATTCACAAATACAAGATGATTCCAAATGAAAAGGTCTCCTTGGTATATATAGGAGACTAGGAGGTACAATTAGAACTAATGGACCCAAGCCGACATAAATAAAAGAACAATACTAATATAATATGCCCTAAATAGGGGTAATATGCCACGATTTAGGGATTAATATTCCCCTCCTCTTTAGACAAGTGTTGTCCTCAATGCTTCAGTAGTTCTTGATGCTTATGTATAAAAGTCTCATCTTCCCATGTGGAATATTTAGTAGGTAGTTTCTTCCACTTAATGAGATACTCTGAAATTGATCTATTCCTCAACTGCCAAATTCTTGTGTTAGTGATAGCTTCAGGATCTAATATGATTTTTACTTCCTCGTCAAGTTCTGGCAATATAGTTTGAACTGGGATCTTGTCACCTATAACCTTATTTAATCATGAAACATGGAAAACTAGGCGTGCTCGCGAAGACACATGAAGCTCCAATTTGTATGCCATAGTACCAATATTTTGCAACACCTTATAAGGGCCATAGTACTTTGGTGATAATTTATTATCCTTCTTAGATTGCTTGAGGGACATCTGTTTGTATGGTTGTAGTCTTAAAAATACCCAATCCCCTACTTCAAAACTTCTTTCACTACGATGTTGATCTGCTTGTCGTTTCATGCGATTCTGTGCCATGGTCAAGTTGTCCTTTAAGATTTGGAGAACTTGTTGTTGATGCTCGATGTGATCTTCCACTGCTTGAACCTTAGATTTTTATTTTAGAGAAGAAGTGATGGACGATGGGTGATATCCAAAAAGCACCATAAATGGTGTCATTTTTGTTACAGTATGAAAGGAAGTGTTATACCACCATTTTTCCAAGGGTAACCACTTGAACCATTGTGTTTGTTTATCATAGAAAATGAAATGAAGGTAGCCTTCCAAACATTTGTTCAGTATCTCAGTTTTCCCATTAGATTGAGGATGATAAGATGAGCTATGAGCCAATTGAGTACCCAAACAAGAAAATAATTCTGTCCAAAAATGTCCAGTGAAGATGGGATCTATGTCACTTACTATGATATTTGGGCTTCCATGTAGCTTTTGAATTGTTTCCATGAATGCGGTAGCAACTGTACTAGATTTGAAAGGATGAGAGAGTGCAAAAAAGTGTGTGTACTTGGTAAGCCTATCAACAATCACCATGATGATACTCTTTTCTTTAGACTTTGGTAAATTTGGGATGAAATCCATGGAAACCTCCTCCCAACACTGACTTATAATGGCTAACGGTTGTAAAAGAACTAGGGTCTTAATTGTTTTCACCTTATTTTGTTGACAAACCAAACATTTTTCCACAAACCTTTGAACATCGGTTTTAAGGCCATCCCCAAAAAATTCCCTCTTGACCCTATGATAGGTTTTCAAAAATCCCGAGTTCCCTCCTACTGGAGAGGTGTGCAATTCCAAAAGTACCTTTTGCTTGAGTTGGGAGTTCTTACATAAATATAAGTGATCTTTGTACCATAGTGAATCATTTTTCCATGTAAATGTATCAGATGCACTGGAATCCTGCTGCAACCTTTGAATGAGAGTCCACACTTCTTAATCATTCTTCCATTCATCCCTTTCTTCTGCTATCCAATTAGCTTGGATGATAGAGATAACATAGATACATGACTCAACATCTTCATCCTTTCTTGAGAGTGCATCTGCCACAACATTTTGCTTCCCTTTTTTGTAGATGATTTCAAAGTCATAACCGAACATCTTGGTCACCCATTTTTGTTTCTCTTTTGAAGATAATATTTGTCCCAAGAAGTATGTAAGACTGTCATGATCTGTTTTGACCTTGAAGTGCCTACCTATTAGGTAAGGGTGCCATTGATTCAATGCATGTAGTATTTCCATCATTTCCTTCTCATAAATGGGTTTTTGTTAGTCCTTTCCCTTGAGTGGCCTACTTTCAAAAGAAAGGGGCCTTCCTTATTGCATTAGAACAACACCAATGCCATTTTGTGAGGCATCCCATTCCACAATAAAGGTTTTTGTGAAGTATGGTGTGGTCACGACAAGAGATTTTCACATTGCCTCTTTAATTTTTTTAAAATCTTGAGTTGCCTCTGGAGTCCATGAAAATGCATCCTTCTTAGTTAATGCAGTTAAAGGTGATGTTATTCTTCCATAGTTCCAAACAAACTTGCGGTAGTAACCTGTCAAACCCAAAAATCCTCTAAGATTCTTCAATGTTTTGGGAATTGGACAATCCATCATGGATTTAATCTTGTTAGGGTCTACCTTGACACCTTCATGAGATACAGTATGACCCAAATACTCTACCTCCTTCACCCCAAAGAAACATTTGGATGGTTTGGCATATAGATGTTGCTCCTTTAGTATCTATAGCACCCTGTTAATATGTCAAACATGATCTTACAAATACTTGCTATAGATTAGTATATAATCAAAAAATACTAACACAAATTTTTGAAGGAAGGGATTGAAAATGGAATTCATCAACCCTTGGAATGTGGAAGGTGCATTTGTAAGGCCAAAAGGCACGACCAAAAATTCACAATGGCCTTCATGAATTCTGAATGCTATTTTTGGGATATCTTCGTCCCTCATTCTAATCTGATGATACCCTGAATGGAGATCCAACTTTGTGGAGTATGTTAACATAAGAATTTGCAACTAGAAGAGGCTTGCCTCTCCATAAGAAACTAAATAACCTCTAACAGGCTAAACAAAGGCTTTCATCTATCAGCTCAAAGTTCTTAATTAGTCTCATCATATAGAAAATCATAGACATTCTGTAGCACCATGGCACCGCGGAATTTTCTATATACCATGGTCTGCCATTTTACTACCTAAAATGCTACCAAATTTGTTAAGCGAATTATGATGGCGCTATGAATTCCATAGGTTGCTACCAAACCCATTTTCATGTCGGATGCTATCAAATCTATCAAATGTTGAAGTGATGTAGATTTGAATTATGATGGCACTACCAAATTGCACGTAGACACACAGGTGGGCACTACCAAAATTTTGACAGAGACCAAATTGTGCAGAGTTATTTTGAAAGGACGCTTCTGCCAGTTTTGAGTGACTAACTTAAAACTTGGATTATGAACAAATGAGAAGGAATTTTTGAAAAATGGAGGAGGTTTTTGTTAATAACATACCAGATAACAAAAATTTCTCTCAGTTTTGCAAAATGTGTTATGGTTAGACATATATTATACATATAAGTGGAGCTACAAAATGTGTTACAGAAACTCTGTTCTAGACTGTTGAAATTATATTTTTGACCAACTGACTTCTAGGATCATTTCCAGGTGAACCAGGATGAATTTTCAAAATCTAAAGGATGTTATTGTCAAGAACGGACCCGTGAACATTAACCTCTTTCATTTTTCACACATGTGTCACGGATTGGGATATTCAAAAGAATCTTTGAGCCCTATGTTTTCAGTTTTCGTGATTTCCTGTTTGAGACATGTTTTTGTGACACTTGTTGCAGCCATATGGAGATGAATTTAAAGCAACTGAGAGATTTTTTTCTTCATAACGAGATTATCTACAAAAACCGTTCTCAGATTTTACACAGATTTTATGGTTTGATAATTACAAGTGGCATTTGGAAGCCTATTTTTCAGAATTTCACCTCTTGAAAAACATGAAATTAGTTAAAACATGTCATTTTCTGTTTGTAGTTGTTTCTATTTTGGGAAAGGGGTTGGAGCTCGAATGGGTGAGCTGGAAAGAAACTATATGGCTATATATTCATTGTACAAGAGGGTAGGGAGGAGGGATTCATGAGCCAAGAGAGGCTAGAGAGAGTAGGAACAAGCAGTTTTCCTGTGTGTGTTCATTTGTAAGCCCGTGGGCATTTTATGATTGTAGGCATTACTGCTAATGGAGACTCATGAGAGCTCTGATTTCAGATTGTAACTCTTTTGTTTGGATTTCTTATTATTTGAATATATTGCATATTTGAGGATCAATTTTTTCCAATGATTTATGGATCCCTAAGCAACAGAGGATCTACTGTATTTTGCCCATCAATCATTGTTTATATTCAAGTATTTGTTGATTCATTAAATTGAGAGGATCTCTGTTTAGTGAATATTATATCTTATGTTTTCCTTCTTCATTCTTCCACCTATCAACATATAATCTTGTTTTATGTTGAGCAACTTTAGTGCCTTCAATGAGCAGAATGTTTGTGACTCCATTTCCCATTGGTGTAGCTTAATGATCTGCAGTTTGCTTCCCTCTACCTTTTATTTCTCCATCTTGCTGATCCACCTATTCAAAATCAAAATTATCTTATACATTCTGATGGGTGCTGAGCTTACACTTTAGCAGTCATAGTGTGACTTTTAGTGCTAACATTTTTGGTTCCATTGTAGGGGACAGATTTGAGCAGATTGAAAATCTCCCTTGGAAGAATGACATTGAAAAGCTCCATCTTTAGATGGTGACTGGAGTTGGTCACCTTGAAGAATACACATTCACCATGGTGACTCCGTTGTTCAGAATATGTTGGCGACTTCACTGGAATGAGACAAATTAAATGGCTATGAAGGCTATCCTAGCCAGGAGGTTTTCCCCACTCAATTTCTCATCCATAGATGGTTATCCACATCCTGTGCCTCAAATTGATGAATGGCAAGATTTGCTGCCCAGATTTTATGAGGGTGAGAATGACAACCTTTTTGAGCATGTTCATGAATTTCATGCTTTGATGCAGTAGCTCGACATCCATCATGAAGATATATTGATGAAAATGTTCATGTATTCATTGGAAGGCTATGTGAGGCAATGGTATAGAACACTCCCTACTTCTAGTATTTCCTCTTTGAAGGACTTTCATGATGTTTTTTATTCTCATTGCAAGATAATTTGTCCAGCTGAAAGACTTTTTGAGAATTGTTGTGAGGGGTATGCATCATATATTCAGGATTCAACAAGTGATTATTCTAGTAGTGATGATGAAGGGGATGATTGCAGAGAGCAGGACTTAGATGATGAGTTTCATAATGCTTTTCCTAAATTTGAAGAACAAATGCATCATTCATGTCAAAATATAGGACCCCAATAGAAAGATCAATATGGACAATCCATCATTTCCCTATCTCCTCCTTTTCTCGATTCTTTAAGTCAAGATGTCATCTTAGGTTCATAGTTATTTCATCATGAGGATAATGTTTCATATTGTCATGACTGAATTCATAGCTTACTGATTGTTGTTGTAATCCCTCCTATTGTTAATGAACTAGTGTGCCATGATTTGCCAAGTTTTGATGACTATGAGGATGTTTTCCATGAACAACCAACTTTCCCAGCTATTGTACTAATCCCCTCAGCCATTAATAGTCAAATGGTCATTGATTCACCTTTGTATGATGATTATGAAGATGATTTCCATGAACAGTCTGTTGAAGACCTTATATAAGAGAAGTACCCTTCCCATTAAAGCAACAATAGCTTGTTTCAACCCTCATGTCATATTTTTGTTGTTGAAAAAGAAGAAAAAGATGATAATCTAAGTTTAGAAGGTGAAAAATTAAGAAATTGGGACCATAAGCCAAGCTATGATGAATATCCCTCACAATCGGAAGATAAGACAAAAGAATGTAGTTTCCCAAGCACTTCTAATTGTGATGAACTTCCCTATCAACCCCCTATTCCTCTTGAAGACACAAGACCAGTTTCATCAAGCAACCAAGATCAAATGCCATGTGATCAGATGAGAGAGGTTGAAATTAAAGAAAAACAAGCATCACTAAGCCTTTTTCTTAATACACCTTAGGACCAGGAGTGGACCAAGGCCATATGCATTAAGGATGAATCAGAAAATGAACAAGCCATGCAACAACCAAGCATAGTGGAGGAAGGACCTAATGCAGTACTTTTCCTTTTTACACAAAGCAATGTTGCAGGGGAAAGTATTGATGATTTTTTTCAGGATCCATTTGCAGCCTGTCTGCAAGCAGAAAGTGGGCCTACGCTCATTGATTTCTTCAATGGAAAGCGTATTGCCAAATGTTTCTTTGATGTGCCTTTAAGTAGGAATGATCTCTGGTGCTTAAGTAAGCACATTTTAAAGCTTCAAACAGCTGAAAAAATGATGAAATGGCTTCATTGGTTATTTCATGTAACTTGAATGCTTCATTTTCCCAATAATTAGAGTACGTGTGTGCAATAAGCTTGTTGGAAAATGCAATGTCCCTTTCCAAATAACATCTCCAAAGAGGAGGCTTAATGGTCTAAACCACCCCCTTAGACTATAGCTAGGGCCAGAAAGGGGTAAACATGGTCACTAGAGGTCACTTCAGTCAACAATGTTATATTCAGAAAGTGACATTGAGCTAAAAAGGGTAAAAGGCACTTTTAAGTCAGAATGAGCTAAAAATAGAAGTCAACAGTGAATTAGGGTTTCAACAGTGATTTAGGGTTTTGGAAAGATATAAAGGAAGGGTCAGCGACCTAATTCATCATTATGTAGATTATGACTTGTCATTGAGGAGAAGAGGTGCATCTTAGGAGAGATAGTTCAGTGGATTCCAGGAGGAAGACACCAGTTGGCTGATTTCGGTGTTGAGAGACACACCCTAGTCACCAGGAAGATCATTCAGGTCTTCCATCATTCTTTAGCAACATTTACACAGTGTTCAACAGCAAGGGCACATTCATCCAGAGTGAGGGCACAACTTCTGAGAGGGTTTTTAGTCGACTTATCCCATCTAGGGAGAATTCTGAGATTTCCCTCCGATCCATTTGAGAGGAAGGCAAGGCACATATTTTTCTTGGTTTCTCATCAGATTCTGAGGGAGGAATCAATTGGGGAACATTTTCCAGACTTGAACGTGCGACACTTTTGGCAGATACATTTGGGGTTCCAGAGCGAGCATCAGGCCATATTCAGAGAAACCCTTCTGACCCATTTCCCAGTAGACCAAGGCAGTCATTTTGAGACACATCTCGTTCGATTCCGACAGTGGAATCACTAGGATGTAGTTTTTCCAGAGAAAGAGGGGTGCATTCCCCTAGGGGGATCCATCCGGGGTCCAAATTCACCAGCAGAAGGGTCCGATAGTTACCAGTACTGAGGACTAGAGCAGGGTGCATCATTTGGGACAATTTCTAGGCCATTTTGAGAGGTACATCTCCCAGGGAGATCTTTCCAGACTTCCAACCCTTATCGTCAGAGCTGCCATAGTCCCAACACATCCATCGATTCCACAGTGCTCCCATATTCCGTGTATTATCTTTTAGTTTCTTATTTATATTCCGGCTAAGATCCTTTGTCTGTTGATCTAGTCGAGTATTTTCAGTTTATTCAGTCGCATTCGACCATTTTGTAATCCACAGATATATCATAATACAAACTTTGCAGTCCTTTGTCACATTTATTATTTGTATGACCATTTATATGCTATAAACGATTGATCCTACACACACATTAACAACGTTTCCTACACTAGCCAAGTCAGGAACATTACAGTGGTATCAGAGCTTTAGTCCTGCCAACCTGTGACTAAAGACGATGAGTGCAGTAGAAGACCCAGAGGGATGTGAAAACGTAGG
Source organism: Picea engelmannii (assembly GCA_009831015.1). Taxonomy (NCBI): domain Eukaryota; kingdom Viridiplantae; phylum Streptophyta; class Pinopsida; order Pinales; family Pinaceae; genus Picea; species Picea engelmannii. The sequence continues at coordinate 367,719 of ML784014.1, forward strand.
TGACGAATATATCACTTACAACAGGCACAAAGAAATAAGGCCCAGGACTAAATTTCCTCCTTTCCCTCCCTATCCATAGGATGAGGAAGAGACACGTAGAGAAGTAGAGAGAAGAGCAGATCGCGAGGCTGAGTGTGAAGCAAAGAGAAGGCTAGGTGACCGATATGAGTGACCAGAGGGTAGTGGTAAGGCCCCATGGATCCATATGTAGCCTTCATGCAGGTTATCGGTGATATGTTAGCTAGTCAGCGGATCATGCCATAGTCCTTGGCTCAGGTAGCTTATAGATTGGCTATGGCAGACATCCAGGGCACACAAGCCCCACATAAAACACAGGGGAACTCAGGAGCAGGCAGTCGACCCCATTTACCCACTCGCATGTACACATCTACGAGCAGGATTCCCAGGCCCTTGTTCCCCATGTTCTAGAGGGCACTCCTAGTAGCAGAAAAACCGCTAATAGCACATAGGCCACCCACTCATGCAGATGACATTGTAGAGTATAGGAGAGAGTACGCAACATTGGGTCATGACTTCCATTAGGACATGGCCTTAGTCGAGTACTGTGGGCTCAGACTCAGGAACCGCCCCATAGATCCACAGATGGGAGGACCATAAAAACAATAGGGGTATAACCTCGATTTCATCTGAAAAGTTGGGAAACTCAGCATCCCTTCTTTCGACGGATTGTCCAAATACACCGCTAGAGCTTGGGTACAGAAGCTAGACACGTACTACAAGATTAACCAGTTGACCGAGACATAGGCCATCAATTTCGTGACCTTACACTTGGAGGGTGAAGAACATGAGTGGTGGTATCATGGACTGGTGACATTGGGTCACAGTCACATCACCTGCTATAGGGAGTTTACATATAGGCTCATGGATAGGTTTGACAGGAAGGATCATGAGATACACTTCAGGGATCTAGCCCAATTGAGACAAACTGGCACAACAGAGGCATTCATCATAGAGTTTCAATGGGTAGCTGTGGTAGTGACAGATATATCAAAGCCTAGGTTGATCATGCTATTCACAGAAGGACTCACAGAGCCTTTGAGAGAATGGGTGAAGGCATACAGGCCTCCCACTTTGTAGGATGCCATCCTTTGCACTTGAGATCTAGCAGACTCAGTGCCAAAGACTAAAAATTTCTCCAAACCATTTGTGCCCCAGAGGGATCAAGACAGGAATCCATTCCATAGAGAATGGAAGGGCAAGAAGAAGTTGGATGATGAGACTAGGTGATAGCTTATGAGGAAGAAGCTTTGCTTTAGCTGCAGAGATCCTTGGGTCCCAAGCCACATGTATGGGCATGGGAGAGATTCATTATATTGAGGTAGCAACAAACAACGTGGATAATGAGGAGGAGGAGCAGAACAGTGGATCCACTAGCTTAGAGGAGGAGTCAACACCAGCAGAGGAGAAACCTCCCCGTAGACCACCGACACCAGCAGGAACCCATCCTCCAGTAGTCCCACAACTACCAGAGCAGGCTAACAGGAGGAAACCAACAAAGGGATGAGTCATAACGACCCTTTTTGGTGTTCGTAGGTATGATACCCTCTGTATGAGAGGGATTATTTAGGGGAAATGGGAAAATGCTTTGATATATGGTGGGGCCACCCATAACTTCATCGACACTTCACTAGTATCGAGACGTGCACTTCAGACAGAGGAGTTTGAGGGGTTTTATGTTGCGATAGCAGATGGAAACACAATGGAGTGTCTAGACATAATTCCAAACATAGAGATGAAGTTAGGCAACTACACAGTGAGAGACACATTTTATGTGGTTGACCTATCAGACACATATGCGGTGTTAGGAGTTAAATGGATGATTACCTTGGGAAAAATCACCACCAACTACCAAACCTTGGAGATGGGATTCAGAGATTAATATGGGAAGAAGGTTGTTCTAAGAGGTATGTCGACAGGAGCACCCAGGACAGTTTCAACGAAGAGGATGGAGAGGATATTCAGACATGGGGAGGTAGCATATGCCGCAAAATGCTTGATCACTATTCAGAAGGATTCATAAGGTCGGCAATAGTACCATACTGAGATCAAGAATATATTGGGACAACATCAACAGGTCTTTGAGGCAATTTCACCAGGGAGACCACCTGACAGGGGGTTTGAGCACACCATTGAGTTGGAGGAGGGGGCCAAACCTATGATCACCCCCCCTATATTCATCCTAGGAGGTTCAAGGATGATATAGAGAAGGAAGTCAAGGAATTGTTGGATATGGGAAACATCAGAATGAGAAACAACCCATTTGCTTCTTCAGTAGTCTTAGTTTTGAAGAAGGATGGCACCATGAGGATGTGCATTGATTACTGAGCCTTGAAAAACAAAAACCATCAAGAACCGGTACCCTATTCCACACATTGATGAGTTGAAGGATGAAATGCATGGGGAAGTTTTGTTCTCAAAGATTGGTCTATGATCTGGATATCATCAGATAAACATCCGAGAGTAGGACATAGAGAAGACAACATTTCAATGTCATTTTGGACACTTTGAGTTCCTGGTTATGCCATTTGGGCTAACCAATGCACCTACTACATTCTAGTCTTGCATGAACCATATATTCAGGGATCAGTTAAGGAAATTGGTCTTGGTTTTCTTTGACGACATCTTGATATATAGCCAGTCACGACAAGAGCATATGAGGCACCTGGATGAGGTATTGAGCATCATGGAGGCACAGTCATTATATGCCAAAGAGTCCAAGTGCGATTTCGGTATGACAGAGCTACTTTACTTGAGCCACATCATCAATGCACAAGGGGTACAGGTGCACCAAGAGAAGATTAGGGCCATTCTGGATTGGCCGATGCCCAAGAATGTGACATAATTAAGGAGATTCTTCGGGCTATGTAACTATTACAGGCAGTTTGTCTGAGGTTTTTCTCAGCTTGGAGCACCGCTAATAGATATTTCCAAGCATGGGGCCTTCATATGGACTGAGAAATCATAGGAATACTTTGATCACATGAAGGAATTCATGTGCACTTGTCCAGTGTTGGCAATACTAGACTTCACCTTGCCATTTGTACTAGAGTGTGATGCATCTGATGAAGGGATCGGTGCAGTTTTGATGCAGGGAGGACACCCCATTGTATTCGAGAGCCATAAGCTTAGTCAGCCTGAGAGGTTGTACTCCATTTATGACAAGGAAATGTTGGCAAACATGCATGCCTTGACCAAGTTCAAACAATATTTGGTGGGCAACAAGTTCGTGGTCAAGACCGATCACAACAGTTTGAAGTATTTCCTTGAGTAGAAGGACCTCAGTGAGTGCCAACAGAAATGGGTGATGAAGGTACAGGCATTTGACTTTGACATAGAGTATGTCAAGGAGAAGAAGAACATTTTGGCCGATGCACTATAAAGGAGACTTGCGACATGTTCTTTGATGGAGATTTCAGCAGATTGGAAATCACACTTGTTAGTGGAATATTCTAAGAACAAGTTTGCTTGTGAGGTGATGGATGGGAAGATACATGATGACTAGTATAGGGTCATTGACAATGTCATATTTTACAAGGATAGATTCTACTTGGTGCCAGATTTAGGGCTCAAGAAGAAGATCCTCACCGCAGTTCATGATTCACCTCTAGCAGGCCATTAGGGCTTTTTCAAAACCTATAGATAGATCAAAGAGAGGTTCTCATGGAAGGGTCTCAAACAGGACGTTATGAGACACGTAAGTGAGTGTGTGACTTGCTAGCAGAACAATTCAGAGCATGTTGTTCCAACAGGGCTACTTCAGCCACTCCCCATTCCAGAGAAGAAATGGGAGAGTATATCTATGGAAATCATCACAGGTCTACCCAAGGTCCACTGTAAGGAATATATCTATGTAGTGGTCAACAAACTGACCAAGTTTTCTCTCTTCTATGCCATACCGACAGAGCACAATGTAGTTCAGGTAGCTGATATTTTCTTTAGGGAGGTCTTCAGACTTCATGGGTTATCGAAGAACATCATCAGTGACAGGGACAACCGGTTCATAGGGACATTCTAGAGAGAGTTGTTTCGGTTGGTGGGGACATAGTTGACACCTCGCATCAACTATAACCCTCAGACAGATGGGCAGAACGAGATTGTCAACAAGTGGGTTGAAGAGTATTTGAGGAACTATGTAGGAGGACAATAGAGAACGTGGGTAAAATGGTTACATATAGGAGAACATTGCTACAACACCACCTTCCACATGTCCATTGGTATGACACCCTTTCGAGCATTGTATGGATATCATGCTCCCACTTTGGTAGAATTGGTCTTCGGGGAGAGAAGATATCCCAAGGCCAAGGATTGGATCATAGAGAGTCAAGAGATTCTCAAGTTGTTGAAAGAGAACCTTCAGATGACGCAAAATCGACAGAAGATAAGTGCGGACAGGCATAGGATAGAGCACAACTTTGAGGTTGGAGATTTAGTTTTCTTAAGACTCCAACCCTACAGACAGTAATCTCTGAAGAAGAGTGGGGCCGAGAAGCTCAAGCCCAAATTTTATGGTCCTTACAGGATCATGCACCGAGTAGGCGAGGTCGCTTACGAGCTAGAGTTTCCAGAGGGAAGAAAGATTCATAACGTTTTCCATGTGTCTTGCCTCAAAAAGGCAGTGTGACAATTCATTAGCACATCAGAGGAGCTTCTTGTGTTGGATGAAGAGGGACAGTTGGAGTTAGTTCTGGAGGAGGTTTTGGAGTTTCGGGAGAAGAAAATGAGGAGCAAGGTCATCAGAGAGTGTTTGATCAAATGGAGAGGGCTTCTAGTAGAGGACGCTACTTGGGAGAGCGAGCAGGTGTTGTAACACCATGGACCGGTATTGCTTAAGGACAAGCAATTTCGGGAAGGGAGGAATGTAATGTCCCTTTCCAAATAGGAGCTCTAGAGAGGAGGCTTAATGGTCTAAACCGCCCCGTTAGACTATAGCCAGGGCCAGAAAGGGTAAATAGGGTCACTAGAGGTCACTTCAGTGGCCGGTGTTATATTCAGAAAGTGACATTGAGCTAAAAAGGGTAAAAAGAACTTTTAAGTCAATATGAGCTAAAAATAGAAGTCAATAGTGAACTAGGGTTTCAACAGTCATTTAGGGTTTTGGAAAGCTATAAAGGAAGGGTCAACGACCTAATTCATCATTTTTCATATTATGACTTGTCATTGAGGAGAAGAGGCACATCTCAAGAGAGATAGTTCAGTGGATTCAAGGAGGAAGACACCAGTTGGCTGATTTCGATGTTGAGAGACACACCCTAGTCACCGGGAAGATCATTCAGGTCTTCCATCATTCTTTAGAAACAGTTACACAGTGTTCAACAACAAGGGCACATTCATCTAGAGTGAGGGAACAACTTCTGAGAGGGTTTTTAGTCGACTTATCCCATCCAGGGAGAATTCTGAGATTTCCCTCCGACCCATTTGAGAGGAAGGAAAGGTGCATCTTTTTCCTAGTTCCTCATTAGATTCCAACAAAGGAAACAACTTGGGCAAATTTTCCAGACTTGGACGTGCGACACTTTTGGCGGATACATTTGGGGTTCCAGAGCAAGCGTTAGGCCATATTCAGGGAAACCCTTCCAACCCATTTTCTAGTAGACCAAGGTGGTCATTTTGAGACACATCTCATCTGATTCTGACGGTGGAATCAATAGGACACATTTTTTTCCAGAGAAAGAGGGGTGCATTCCCCTAGGGGGATCCATCCGGGGTCCAAACTCACCGTCAGAAGGGTCCGAAAGTTACCGGTACTGAGGACTAGAGTAGGGCGCATCATTTGGGACAGTTTCCAGGCCATTCCGAGAAGTGCAGCTGCCAGGGAGAACTTTCCAGACTTCAAATAGTTACCGTTAGAGCTGCCATAGTCCCAGTGCATGCATTGATTCCGCAACTCTCCCATATTTCGGGTATTATCTTTTAGTTGCTTATTTGTATTCTAGCTAAGATCCTTTTTCTGTTGATCTAGTCAAGTATTGTCAGTTTATTTAGCCGCATTCGACCATTTTGTAATCCACAGAGATATCATAATACAAACTTTGTAGTCCTTTGTCACATTTATTATTTGTATGACCATTTATATGCTATAAATGATTGATGCTACACACACATTAGCAGTGTTTCCTAGACTAGCCAAGTCAGGAACATTACAGACAAACATCGTTTTCATCATTTTTGTCAGTTTCAGTTTTCATTTGCATTTAGTTTCGGTTGAAGGTCATAGATCAAAGCAAATTGCAGAGGTTAAAGGTTGGGAGTAGCCCTAGGATAAGGCAATGAAACCGCCCGAGTTCTTAGAGCCTCATAGGGAGGACTCTATTCCCCATGGAGCCTATGTTAGCACAAGAATTTGCAGCTAGAAGTGGCCTGCCTCTCCATAAGAAACTAAATAACCTCTAACAGGATAAACAAAGTATTTCATCTATCAACTCAAAGTTATTGATTAGTCTCATCATATAGAAAAACATAGACATTTTGTAGCGCCATGATGCTGCAGAATTGTCTATATACCATGGTCTGCCATTTTACTACCTAAAATGCTACCAAATCTGTTAAGCGAATTATGATGGTGCTATGAATTCCATAGGTTGCTACCAAACCCATTTTCATGTCGGATGCTACCAAATATGTCAAACGTTGAAGTGATGTAGCTACAAATTATGATGGCACTACCAAATTGCATGCAGACACATAGGCGGGTGCTACCAAAATTTTGACAGAGACCAAATTGTGCAGAGTTATTTTGCAAGGACGCTTCTGCCAGTTTTGAGTGACTAACTTAAAACTTGGATTATGAACAAATGAGAAGGTATTTTTGAAAATAGGAGGAGGTTTTTGTTCATCGCATACCAAATAACAAAAATGTCTCTCATTTTTTCAAAATGTGTTATGGTTAGACAAATATTAGACATAGAAGTGGTGATATGGAATGTGTTGCAGAAACTCTGTTCTAGACTGTTGAAATGATATTTTTGACTAGTTGACTTCCAGTATCGTTTTCGGGTGAACCAGGATGAATTTTCAAAATATGAAGGAGGTTATGTAAATCACAAACCCATGAACATTAACTTCTTTCATTTTTCACGCAGGTGTCAMGGATTGGGAGATTCAAAAGAATCTTTGAGCCCTATGTTTTCAGTTTTCGTGATTTCCTATTTGAGACATGTTTTTGTGACACCTGTTGCAGCCAGATGGAGATGAATTTAAAGAAACTAAGAGATGTTTTTCTTCATAAAGAGMTCACATACAAAAACCATTCTCATATTTTACACAATTKTTATGGTTTGATAATTTCAAGTGGCATTTGGAAGCCTATTTTTCAGAATTTCGCTTCCTGAAAAGCAGGAAATTAGTTAAAACATGCCATTTTCTGTTTGTAGTTGTTTCTATTTTGGGAAAGGGGTTGGAGTTAGAATGGGTGATATGGAAAGGACCTATATGGCTATGTATTCATTGTACAAGAGGGTAGGGAGGGAGTATTCATGAGCCAAGAGAGGCTAGAGAGAGTAGGAGTAGAAAATTTTCCTGTGTGTTCATTTGTAAGCCTGTGGGAATTTTATGATTGTAAGCATTACTGCTATTGGAGACTCACGAGAGCTATGATTTCATATTGTAACTCTTTTGTTTATATTTCTTATTATTTGAATATATTGCATATTTTAGGATAAAAGTCTGCCAATGATTTATGGATCCCTAAGCAACAGAGGATCGACTGTATTTTTCCCATCAATCATTGTTTCTATTCAAGTATTTGTTGATTCATTAAATTGAGAGGATCTTTTTTTAGTGAAAATTATATCTTATGTTTTCCTTCTTCATTCTTCCACCTATCATCATATAATCTTGTTTTTTGTTGAGCAACTTTAGTGCCTTCGATGAGTAGAATGTTTGTGACTCCATTTCCAATTGGTGTAGCCTACTGATCTGTAGTTTGTTTCCCTCTACCTTTTCTTTCTCCATGTTGCTGATCCACCTATTCAAAACCAAAATTATCTTATACATTCTGATGGGTTCTGAGCTTGCACTTTAGCAGTCAAAGTGTGACTTTCAGTGCTAACATTTTTTCTGGCTCCACAGGGGATGGAGACCTCCCTGTGAGGTTTCAAGAACATGTAATTCTAGTGCCTTATCCATGGGATTCTCCCAACCTTTAACCTGTGAAAACTGATCTGACCTGTGACCTTCAACTGAAACCAAATGCAAACTGATCTGACCTGTGACCTTCAACTGAAACCAAATGCAAACTGATCTGACCTGTGACCTTCAACTGAAACAAAATGAAAACTGAAAACTAACTGTTGAAAGAGATGCTCAAGGTGCTGATCTTATTTCACACAACCTACCTACCCTAAGCTAGCCCCTGAGCTATTTGATCAAGTTAAATGAAAAATCCAATGGAGCCATGCAAGCATCTCGTCCACTGGTTGGATCCTTTGCATGTGTTTCTTCAAAGGCAACAAGGAATACCTAATTAAAGGCAATGCATCTAAGAGTTTGAAATCAATTTCATCACTGACCAAATCTGAAAGATTAATCTCACTCATTGACTGCAAACATGCTGCAAAAGGATCTTGCATCTCATGACGAAAAACCTCTTGTTGATCAACACATATAAAACAATTATCTTTAGTTTCATATGTTGTTTTTTGTTTCAATCATTTATACTCACCATCAATCTGGAAAGAATTTGAAAATGACCCCTGATGTCCTTCAAAAGAAATGCTATTTTTATTTTCAAAGGAAGAAAGGAAAATTGTTTGCTGACCAACTTGTTCTTGAAATAAAGTTTTAGGAAATGAATGGTTCGAATAGAAAACTGCCTGACTATTCTCATATCCATGATCACTTAAAATATTTATGTCTTGATCATGTTCACTTTAAAATTCACAACTACTTTATGGTTGCAAACTTGAATTGGTAAAACCTTCCGCATAACAAACTATGGGATCAATAACATCTTCAGAAGGCTGCTGGTTTATAAGATGGTGAACTCTCTCTTTCAGAAATTGGAATGAAGAAAAGTACAGGGGTAGAGCATTTCCTTCAACAAACTCGCTACTTTTTTGTTGTCTATCATCATGGGTGAAATGTGTGGGTTGTAAACCTTCATATGACTGCTGAAAAGAATCATCTCCCGGAGATGAACCTACAAATGGTTTCTCTAGAAGAAAAATGTCATAATCATCATAATACTCGTCATAAGGAGGTAAATTGGAAACCTCTTGAATATCCATAGCAAGAGGATTTTGATCAACATCTGGTGAGTCAGCCACTTGATCATAATATGTTGTAATATTATCCTCATGACGAAATAAACACAGTTCCAAATCATCCCCTTTTTGTTGTCCATGCCTATTCTCACACTTTTTAAGACTCAACGCTTCATCCTCCAACTTATCTGAAAGCTTTCCACAAGCTATGAGATTGTCCTCCACCTCTTGGGCATTAGGGAACATCTGCTGCAAAGACACAAACTTCCTCTCTAAGAGATAACAAGAGAAATCTGAATGGAAGACCATAGCATAATATAAGTTGGCAGTACCTTCAGTTGGTTGGATCTCTTCGGGTATTTTGTAATAATGACTATCAAATCTCTTACTAAAATTTGAGACAGTTTCATTATTCATTCTTCTCATGGCATAAAATTCTGAAAGGAATAGTTCCCACGACTTTATTTTTCCCCAAAATTTAGAAAAAAATGACTTAGTTCCTTCCATGAGCTGATTGACTCAGGCAACAAATGCCTAAACCAATTCTTGACATCCACATGTAAAGACTGGGAAAAGGATCTCATACAAACATCATCATGCTCAACTTCAAAGAGGTCAATGAAATGCTCAAAGGCATGAATATGTTTTTCTGCTGTAAGTTTCTCAATTTCTCCATCAAAAATAGGAAGGTATTTGTAATGATTTGGAGGAAAATCATGAAGAATGGAAGGCAATTTTAAAGGTTTGTATGTCAGCTGAATCTTAGAAGATACAAGAATAGGTACAAAAGATGGTATATCATCTTTGATTTCATAAAACTTACAAGGCTGTTCAAGGTTATCATATGACTCAGATAAAGGGTATTGGTCATAATCATCTATATGAGGAGAATGTATATTTATAGTTTGTAGTGAAGGATATACAAGAGTGGGTTCATGGTCTTCATTTGAATGAAGTAAATGAAGAAAAATTCTTTTGGAAAAATTAGAAAAGGACAAGAAGATATTGATAAAACGGAATGATACTTCTTGAAGAAAACTAAAGCCTAAGTACCTAATTCTTCCATACTGTACTTCCATATCTCTGTCATGTGAGCTCGTCCTCCAGTGGAGTCTGTAAATATGATTTAATCAGGAGTGGAGTCACCATGTGAAAGGTACATAGCCTTGTATCTGACTGCTGTTCACCATCAACAATCAACTCTAAAGCTTTGTCGTTCTTTCCCGAGGAAGATGATAGCTTTGGTTCCCCGGCAACGACGCCAAGATGTTATCACTCGGTATTTTTCTTGGGATATATCAAAGAAAACACAAGGTAACCATTTCAACCTACTTTAGACTGTATTTCTAACCTATACAATTAGAGAGGGCTCTCTCAAGGTCCAAAAGGCTCTAAGACTCAAAAGATATTCAACAATAACATTCAGAAGGTCGGATTTCTGATAATAACAGGTTTGTTTTTATAAAATTTGGTAGGAAAAGCAAGGAAAAGGTATCAATGGGAAATGGAGTCAAAACCTGAAATCTCAATGCCTTAATAGTCAATGGCTAGTTGGTTTCTTTCTGAAGGTTTGAGGCAAAGTAAGCACTATGTTCAAGAATTGAGAGTTTATGAAATGAGAGTTTGAAAAGAGGGGGAAGTACACCACAGTAAGATCATCTAACCATAGATGAATTCTTATTACAACTTCAGAAAAACATACAGAGAGGGAAACTACTAGAATAGAGCACTAAGAAAGAATGAATTCTGAACCAATGATTTACAAACAACACAATAAGCATTTGCTGCATGAATGGAGCATTAAACTAGAATGAATTCCAAACATTTCCTATCAGTCAAATAATAGAAAGATATTAACAATAAATGGTAATGAATATAACATAGTAAATTTACAAGCCAAACATAACACTATGATGAATCTCAAATTCCTGAAGGGGATACCTTTTGCATTCAACTGTAAAACAAATTTCAGAGTCTTTACACTTGGGAACAATAGAAATGGCTCCTCCAGCCAAGATTCCAACCCTCTTAACTTCTTGTACAATGAATATATAGCCATATAGGTCCTTTATAGATCACCCATTCAAACTCCAACCCCTTTCCCAAAATAGAAACAACTACAAACAAAAAATGACATATTTTAACTAATTTCCTGCTTTTCAGGAGGCGAAATTCTGAAAAATAGGCTTCAAAAATAAACTTGTAATTATCAAACCATAATAGTTGTGTAAAATATAAGAGAGGTTTTTGTATATAATCTAGTTATGAAGAGAAACCTCTCTCATTTTTGTTAAATTCATCTCCAGCTAGACGCAATAGGTGTCACAAAAACATGTCTCAAACAAGAAATCACGAAAAATGAAAAAAAAGGGCTCAAAGATTCGTTCAAATCTCCTAATCCGTGACACCTGTTTGAAAAATGAAAGAGGTTAATGTTATTGGGTAAATTATTGACAATAACCTCCTTTTTATTTTTAAAATTCATCTTGGTTCACCCAGAAATACTCTTGTAAGTCAGCTGGTCAAAAATGCCAGGTCAACAGTCTTAAAACAGAGTTTCAGCAACACATTTTGTAGCACATGTCTAAATCCGTAGTGCCTAAGATAGTTTCTAGTGCCAAAGGTGAATAAAGTAGCCAAACCCTTCCTGACCTTCAAACAAGATAAAAAATCTCATGGAGTACGTGATGGCTATGAGGTTGGTGCTGGTAATTTCATACTTGCACCAGGATGCTTGCAACCTATCCAACCTACAATCTTCTTCCTTAACTAATTCACAGTGTCAGTTTGCAGCGCCAACTCAACCATAGCTTGCATACTCCGAGGAGGATTTTAGTTGATGGAATGATATAATCCTTGGAGAACATGATCAATCTTATGTGTTAATAGAGTAGATTGCTCCATGTAGTTCATCTAACAATTCACCAATGACGAGAATAGGAAATTTATCTTTAATGGTGATCTTGTTGAGCTCTCTATAATCTAGACAAATAATACATGATCCCTCTTTCTTGAGTACCATTACCACCGATGAAAATTAAGAACTTTGTCTAGGTATAATAATTCCATCCTCTAACATTTATTCAACAATACACTCATTTTCACTCTTCTGGGCATAAGGGTATCTGGAAGGCCTTATGTTGGGAGGAAGAATCCAAGGAATTAAGTGAATAGCATGATCATGATCATGAGTGGGTGGAAGACCTCTAGGAATATATTGAAATACTTTGGAATGCTTATCAATGATCTCTTGGAGATCTAGAGGAATAGATGGCTTAGATGTTTTAACATCTAGCGAGCATAGTTGTACAATTACACCCTGGTGTGCCCTTTTCAATAATGTTTTCATTCCATTAGAGATTAACACCTTACTGGGTTTCCCTGTGATACCCCTTAACTAAAATTCCTTTCCTTCCAATTAAAATTTCATGAAAAATTCTTGAAAATTAAAATCCATTGTTCCCAATGATTGTAACCATTGGACCCCTAGTATGACATCAACACCACCCATGGGTATAACAATTGGACTATTCATTACATATTCCCCCATAATAAGATAGATCTTATGGCATTTTCATGAGCAATTGATAGTTCTTCCATTTGCAATCATTACTTAAAACTCTGGTGCTGGATATTGTTGGCAGCGAATTCAATTTTTTCAATTGCCATATAAGCTGCCTACACCTTTTGTCTC
>ML784014.1:419716-457141 GCA_009831015.1 Picea engelmannii
CTTCAATATCTAACCAAATTCCTTGAAATTGGGAGTATCTTGTCCACATATAACCATCGGTTGTTAGAGTTGAATCTGTAAAATCCATGTTGTCTAGTCGACTCGATAATAATGCTCGACCGGAGTGTCCATGTGTCCATCTTGTAGTCAATTTCTAAGTTGGTCGATCCATCGAGTGTCTGTCTTCGACTGTTGGTCGACTGTCTAAGCGACACAATTTTCAACTACTTGACTGACTAATGTAGATATCTGGTCGATCTCCCGACCAAAAGTTTCCATATGTACATCGACTGCCCAACCGTCTGATTCTAGGAGAAGTGTGTTGAACCATCAGAACTTGATGTTCCAACAAAGATTTCTTTGAACTCAAATTGGGAAGCATGGCAATGGATGAATATGAGAAGAGGTTCTTTGAGATGCTGAAGTATGGGGGGGAAACACTAGGGTTCTTTGAGATGCTAAAGTCGGGGGGGGGGGACACCCTTCAACACAAAACGCTCGGGCTAAACCCAATTGAGAGAACTAGCCATAGTTACATAAACTCTAATATTGTTGAAATATCTTACTTACAAAGAAGTAAGCATAAGAAATTATGGTTAGTTATGTTATCCACAAGGGATAAGAGGAAAATCAGTGAGCTGGTTAGGGATTATGCAATAGACATTAATAGACTCAACACAAAGGTATATGTGAACATCATACCATTAGGTTCCTATGATTGTCTAATTGGCATGGATTGGTTGGAAAAACACCATGCTGTCCTAGATTGTTAAAAACAATAATCACTTGTCTTGATGAATAAGGGAAACAAGGCAAGGTTCAAGGCATTCCAAGAGTTGTAGTTGTTCGAGAAATTTCATCCATGAAACCAAAAAAGAGTTTCAGGAAGGGATGTCAATTTTTTGTATCCCATATGGAAGAGGCAACCAAAGATAAAATGCCAAGTAATTTAGACCATCTAGTCTTGAGGGATTTTAGAGATGTTTTTGGGGATATTCCAGAATTTCCACCAAAGAGAGACATTGATTTCTCCATTGATTTGGCGCCAGGAGTTGCGCCAATGTCCAAGACATCATAGAATGGGAACACTAGAGTTGAAGGAGTTGTACATGTAGCTTGAAGACTTGTTAAAGAAGGGGTATATATGCCCAAGTGTGTCACCTTGGGGTGCCCATATTCTTTTTGTGAAGATGAAAGATGGAACATTAAGGTTGTGTATTGATTTTAGACAACTAAATAAGGTCACCATAAAGAACAAATATCATTTTCCAAGAATTGTTTATTTATTTGATTAGTTGAAATATGCCAGAATATTTTACAAGATTGACTTGAGATCAGGAGTGAGAATAAATAAATAAGATATCAAAAAAATAACATTCAAGACAAGATACATGCACTATGAATTTACGATAGTTCCATTTGGGTTATCAAATGCACCAATAGTTTTCATGTGCGTGATGAATGGAGTGTTCAGGGAATACTTGGACAAGTTTTTAATTGTGTTCTTGTATGATATACTCATCTACTCTAAGAAATAAGAGGAACGTGAGCATCATTTAAGAATAATGTTGCAAGTTTTAAGAGAGCATAAGTTGTATGCCAAGCTAAGTAAGTGCATCTTCTATCAAAGGAATATTCATTAGTTGGGTCATATTATTTCAACATATGGGATAGAAGTAGATCCTGAGAAGATAGAGGCCATTAGAGGATGGCTAGTGCTAAGAAATGTCACAGTGGTCAGATCATTCATGGGTCTTGTAGGGTATTACCAAATATTTATAAAAGTTTTTTCAAAGATTTTAAGCCCCATTACTTCCTTGCAAAAAAAGGGAGTGAAATTTGAATGGATATTTGAATGTGAAGAAAGATTTCAACAACTAAAATACATTTTGACCAGTGCACCAATATTGAAGATTGCAGACCCTGATGAAGACTTTATTGTGTCCATAGATGCATGCAAGGAAGGTCTTGGTGGAGTCCTCACACAAAAGGATAATGTGGTATGCTATGAGTCCCGAAAATTAAAAGAGAACGCGAGGAATTATGCTACCCATGATCTATAATTAGCAGCCATTATTCATGCATTAAAAATGTGGAGACATTATCTCATGGGATGAAAATTTGAGCTAAGGAAAGACCATTTTGTTTTGAAACATCTGTTTGGAAAATCAACACTAAATTCCAAGAATACTAGATGGATCGAATTTCTTAGTGAGTATGAATTCAAAACTAAGCATATCAAAGGCAAAGAAAATCAGGTGGTTGATGCACTCAGCAGAAGAGCGCATGAGATGCATGCTACAACCATCAACATGTACATGATTTATTTGAAAGACAAAATTTTAGAGGCTGCAAATTCATATCAGTGCTATCTGCAAATAAAAGAAGCATTTCAACAAGGAAAATTACAGCAGAAATTTAAAGACTTTGAGTTGAAAGAGGATGGAATCCTCATGTATAAAGGAAAAATATATGTGCCAAATTCTAGAGAGTTGAAAAATAAGTGATGGGGGAAATTCATAATGTACCCTACAATGGACACGCAGGATATCATATATCCATTACAGATGAGAGGATCCAATATTTTTGGCCTGAAATGAAGAAATAATTGGCTAATTACACAACCAGGTGTCTAGAGTGCCAAAAGGTGAAAACTCAACATCAACATCCAACTGGGTTGTTACAACCATTACTCATTCCATAATGGAAATGAGAGGTAGTCACAATAGATTTTAGTACAAAGTTTCCCTAAACAATGAAACAACATGATTACGTCATGGTAGTGGTGGATAAATGGACTAAGGTTTCACATTTTATCCCAGTAAAGACTACTCACAAGGCAACGAATATTGTAGAGATCTACATGAAAGAGGTTGCCAAGATACATGGAGTTCCCAATACAATCATTTTAGACAAAGACCCAAAGTTTACATCCAATTTTTGGAAAGGTTTATTCAAAGGCCTTGGGACAAGTTTAAATCTCATTACAACATATCACCCAGAATCAGATGGGAAAACATAGAGGACTAATAGAATAATTTTAGATATGCTTAGAATGTGTGCGATGGACCAACCATCAAAGTTAGAGGACTATATTCATTTAGTTGAATTGTCTTTCAATAATGGGTACAAGGAGACAAACTTTTCAATCACTTTATAATTAATTTAGCAAGTAACTGAAGAGTTGTGCATTTAATTGTCGATCCAGGATCGTATAGAACTTACAAACTATTGTGAATTGTATATGCAAGTATGATGCTATGATTGTATATGGGTTGTAGTACTTCTAAATGAATGTCACAAGGAAATATATAAATATGCTTGATCAAGTCACCAAATTAAACCACACCATTCTTGCAATCAAATCTATACTTATAGGAATAGAAACAAACTTTTTCATGAAAGTAAATGTCACACTTGTAGGAGAGTAAATATCACTCTTGCAGGAGAGTAAATATCACTATTGCAGGAAATAAATAACACATGCATCAAAGGTGACTTGTTCCAGTAGTAGAATGATATTGATTAATGTGATAGACATATGATGGTACATGTACTAATATGCAACAAACCTCAAGCTATAGAAATCAAACCACATTGTGTCATGAACAAATGTTGCAAACAAAGGAAACAAACTAACCCGAATTGCAAACAAAACAATTGTTATTCATAAAGTAAAATGTTGTAATGTGAGTGCAGAGTTGCAACAAAAGAGATGTTAGAGTTTCAAGAAATCACTAAACAAATAAATTAATGGAAATAAAATAAATGTATAAGAGATTCTACAACTACACATTCATTCGTCAGAAAATAGGGTTTTGTAATGTCAGCATGGAGGTGTGGAAACATGAGTTGTAGCAATGAAATATACTAGAGTTACAACAAAGTGTTAAATAGAGGAATTGCTAGAAATAAAGAAGTTCAACTACAACTACTTCTATAAAATAAAGAAAATATAGACAATACTGAGCTAAGGAGGGGACCCTACCTGCTTAGACTAGGTATTGGTTCACGAACGTAGTAAGACGTTAAATTCTCAACACACCACAACTTGGAAAAGAATAAAGAAAAACTTATATTGTAAAAAAATGCACAGATCAATACAACAATGCATTTCTTGTTCACTAACTTTCTTCTCCCCCGCCCCGCGAATCAGAGAGATCAGGGGTATTTATACATAATAGTTTCTTTACAAATTAATCTGGGGAATCGATGGATAGCCATGAGAATCGGTCTGTTCCATATTGTTACATTATTTTCTCCAAAAGATAGCAAAAACAGGCACCTGCTAACTTAATCAGCTGTAAGACAAGTGGCAGCTAAGTCATTCATTCCTTTCTAGGAAATCAACTTCCTTTGTCATTTTCCTGCATGAAGGAGTTAGTTGCTTGAATTACTAGATGAACACTAGATGACAACTTGTGTGGTTAACTGATGCACTGTTACGATGGGCATGGAGTTACAACACCCATTCTCAGAGTTGCAACAATGGTCTTGTAGGAAGAGTCACAACAACAGTGAGAGTCCTAGCAACAAAGAGTTGCAACAATGGCGTCAACAACCCAAAGTTTCAACAACTACACTTGAGCAGAGAGTTACAACAACTCATACTCAGGAGTTGCAGCTCCTGCGTTCGAAAGGTACCTATGCAACCTTGTTTCCTATATATCTCTGTTAGCACAAAAAAGTAACAATCTATTGAAAATGCATAAGAATAAGTATTGAAATGACATGTTAAGAGGATAATTATACCTTTTCAAAAAACGCATCATTGTGAATGAAAAGGGTATTAAGATGGAATGGAAATGGGAAAGGGTGTACAAAAAGGTATTGGACGGGTGCTACAAAGATGTCAATTAGAGAACCTGTCACTAGGCATCATTAAAAATGAACCCGCTCGAAGGTTTGTATGGAAAGAAATGTAACACACTAGTGAGTTGGGAAAGCTCAACAAACATAGTTATTATTAGGCAGATTCATTATAAGAAATGGAAGAGCAAATGGAAAAGATCATGCAGAATTTAAAGGCTACCTAGGATAGGCAGAAATGTTATGCAGACAAGAACACAGTTTTTATAGATTTAAAAGTGGGTGAACATGTATTTTTGAAAGTTCAAACGAGGAGAAGTTCACGAATGTTGGGTTCCTTCCCGAAGTTGAAAGCAAGATACTGTGAAACTTTTGAAATCTTAGAGAAGATAGATTAGTTACATACATGCTAGATTTTCTTGCATCCATGAGAGTGCATAATGTATTTCATGTGTAATTATTAAATAAATATTTGTATGATCCTAACCACATAATTGATTGGACTGTGATCGAGGTGGAACAGGAAGAAGATTTCCAGGTGGAACCATTACGCATCCTAGAATAGAAACTCAAAGTACTTGGGAATAAATCTATAGGCTTGGTAAAGGTCTAATGGACCTGCTACTATCCTAAAGACACTACATGGGATCATGAGGAGACTATGCAGGAGGAATACCCACAAAATGTTGCCAATTTTGAAGAAAACATAATATAAGAATGCAAGAATCCATTTTGGGCAGCTAGAGTTCCAGAACCACATATCAGAGTCGTAGCCAACCTGCGCTGGGGACCCTGATAAAATAATGGTACAACCCGATGGAATAAGGGTAATGAAGGGGGTACATTCCTTGGGTCAGTAGGTTGAGAGGAACATGATATTACGATTGAGACTATTATTGGAGTTATAAATATTGTATAATTTTATTCTTATAAGTTTTATGATGTAAATTTGTGCATGTAAATTGACAAAGTACAGTGCACCGAGGATGGTGCACAATTGTAGGGGAGGGGGAATGTAACGTCCCCACTATAATCCCCAGTTTAATTAATTCTTAATGTAGATATAATGTATTGATGTGGCCAAACGATGTATATGAGCATTGTATTTGTAAATTAAAAAAAATAAAAATGTGATGCCATCTATTGGGGGACATGGACAAAGATTGGGGGCCGAGTAGTCCAAAAGAGAGGAGGGGTCTAAAACACACACACACACACACACACATGTTTTTCCCTTCATGAGTTTAATTCCCAAATCCTTTTTCCCAATTTCAATGTTTGAGTGAAGCTTCTAACTTTCCATTGAGTGTAGAAGAACCCAATTTGAATGCATGTTAAGAGGGTGGGTGTGAGAAGTCACATCCCATAGTTATTGGGAGCATAGGGCTTAAGTACAATCATATTAGGGAAGAGTGTAAGTAAAGAAAGTAAGAAAAAAGGAGGAAATTGATATGGCCAAGGGGGTGGAATTAGACAATCATGTTTTTGCATGAGAAGGGAGAGACAACAATAGAGGAGTGCACATTGGAGTTGGAGTAACAATGGAGGGAAAATTTTGGAGAATTTTTGGAGTTGAAGACTGAATAATGAAGAAGCAAGTGGTCAGGATTGCAAAAGAAATAGGTTTAGGCCTTGTAACATCCTTGGTTTTATCCCTACGAAGTAGAATTCAATTGTGTAAATGTGACTTAGGTTGGTGAGCCGACATGTTGAAAGGATGAGGTGCCTAGAAACGTAATACACCAAAATGTATATTAATAAAATACATCGCTGAATGCAAGAAAGACAAGGACAAGAGTTGTATGGGGATATGATTCCATGAGAGAGGGGGGATGAGGGGATAATCCTTTTACTAATCATTTATTTACCCATGTTTGTGTGGGGGGAGCACACATGAGTCTCTTGGGGAAACACTATCCTTTCTATTTAAACCCTACTTGTGGGATGTTTGGGATTGCTCATTCATATGGTTCATTCATTTTTTTATTCATTGATTGATTCATTCATTTTGTTGCTCCATTGTTTGGGTTCTTCATTCATGGTTTCTTATCATTTCCTCACTCTTTTTTACACATTTGTGTGTCAGGTATGGAGTGGAAACAAATGGTTGGGGATAGAGATCCATTACTAGATGGATGTAAGTAATTCTTGATCATTCCAGAAAGAAATGGATGCTTGTGTGCATGTGATTGATGGAAGTTCTAAAAGAACTATCCACAACTAAGAATCCTTGGAGTTCCATCATCAATATTCCTAACTAGTAGCACTGGAGCCCTGGAAGAGAAATGGAACAAACTAAGGGAATGCATTGCAAAGAAATGGGTTCATTTCTTTGGGTTGTGCAGGATGAAGGGGAAGAGAGTTGGTAAGCTAGGATTGTTGTGTGTTATCATTTTGTTCCACTCTTGCGCACGTCCTTTTTAACACTAGGGAGTTTATACCTAGGTGTTATCACTGAAAAATAATCCGCAACATTGCACACAAATGGTTAAATAAAACATCAAATGGAAACAACAATTAGTCCACCTATAGCACTAAAATGCATTCAAAAAGAGAAAAAAAAATACAATTGGGTCAAAAATTGAAATGCGCAGATTCACCAAAGGAAGCACGTGCACAATGCACAGTGTGCATGGACCAACACAACCCTCAGTGCACACAATGTGAAAAATGCACGACTGTGTACAGGAAAATCCATGAAATTCTATGAACGACGCATATATGGATCATGTCGGCCCCATCAACCACTTATGGACCAACCCCCAACATGATTTGACACTCATATCTGAGAAAACTCTAGCTTGGGGGCTGGTCAAGGGCTAAAGGGTGCCCTAAAAGGCCCCTTGTTCACACTATGAACCAATTACATTTTCCCATGTATGAATGTTATAAATAATATCCATGGGTGCACTAAGAAACGAAGATCTTCATAGTATTGTTATGCTGCAAGAATTCTTCCTTGGGAATCCTCTTTTCTCTTGGGGGCCTTCAAGCACCATTGCAATAGACCATTCCACTCACCTCTTGAGGGAATACGCATTATTTTTCTTCACCATTTTCCATTTCTTCCATTGTATGAAGAGCTCTCCATTAGGGAACTCAAGATACCTCCCAAGGAGGAAGAGGGGACTCAAAATTCCCTATTTTTCTCTATGGTGTTTTGCTTACTAATCTATTGATCCATTGGTAGCATTATGTTGGCCATTGTTTGATTTTCATGGTTTTAAGTTTCTCATTCTTTATAACCTTTATTTCTTAGTT
This sequence comes from Picea engelmannii, assembly GCA_009831015.1. NCBI lineage: Eukaryota > Viridiplantae > Streptophyta > Pinopsida > Pinales > Pinaceae > Picea > Picea engelmannii. The sequence continues at coordinate 427,787 of ML784014.1, forward strand.
TTTTTAGTTTATTTCTTTGTTTATACATGTGTTTGGTTTATCTAACCCACTCACTAAACTTCTATCTTGTCTAGCAGGCTTATCTAGACATGCTAGTGTTGTTGTTTTGCTCACTCAAGTGACAAAACCAACACAACATATTGGCGACCATACTGGGGATCGGTATCAAAATCATCCCTATTTGAGCTTAGATAGCACTTCATTTTGATTGTTTTGTCTTGCAAGCACCAAAACCGGCCTAGACCAACCTGCCAAAGTCAAAATTCAGAGTTGGGGAAGGAGTATTTCACTTGGAAATTTCTCCCCCGATGTGTGACAAGAAATGCATAGATTTTCCTTCCCACAAACATGCACTCTACGCACTATGTGCGAAACATGACTCTTTACACTACGCATTATGCACACTGTGCACCCTCTGCGCGCCTGTCAGAGTTGTAACCTGTGCATAACTCCAATTTTTAAAAATTGTAAGGGTTTTTATGAATGTTTGAGGGCCCCTAGCCTTCAGATTTTTTTATTTTTATGCACTTTGTAAGGAAACTACACTCCACTTACAATCCTTTCCCATATGAAAGGTTAGCTAACATAGACACTTAGGGGGTAAAAATAACCAATATTCTCCTCTTTTTCTTTATTGCCACATGGGTGGCTTATTTGGCTTGTAAAATTTTAAGTTGAGGTTATTGCTTTCATACATAAATCACTTAAAGTGGGACTAGAAACTAATTTTGACCCTCAAGTATGCTCTTCCCTTGCACCTTAGTGTGATATTGGGAATCAGAAAGGAGGTTGAGAGGAAGTTTCATCTCCCTTAACAAAAATATTTGGGAGAGGACAACGCCCCCCTAGGATTCCTCTTAGTTTTTTTAAATCATCTTAAAGTTTTGTAAGGGCCCGTACATGCTCACATGTTGCAAACTTAGGACAATTTCTTAAAATTGATTTCTTAGTTTACATCACAATCTAGGGAAGTTTAAAGATCAAAGTAACATGCCCATACATGCCCAGATGCTTGCAATCTAGGGTAGTTTCAAAGATTTCTTAGTGTAAACAACATCTAGGGAGTTTAAAGGATTTTTAAAGGACCCATATGTCCACATTGCTAGTTCTTTAGGGATTTAAATATTCTACAAGATTGTATCAAAGAAACATAGTAAGCTACTTAAAGAAGTTTTGTAAGGACCACAGGAAGTCCACATGTTGCAATCTCACACTTAACTTAATAAAATCTTAGCACACTTTTTCACTTGCTTACACACAAAGCCACTCCTCACACACATAATTTCTATTTTGAATAGTGGTGGTTGAAGTAGGTTTTATCCAAAGGAATTATGAACCATCCCACTACTTCTTTGGAAATTATACACACCCATTTAATTCAAATGGGATTGGTCCACAACCCCAATCTCTCATCCCACCACAATTAATTTTTTTCTAAAAACTCACTAAGTTTTCCTCCACAAGAGGTGCCAAAATAAATTTTTTAGTATAGGTAGGATGTCAGGGGTAGGCATCCAAATAACCCCCTGTTATCTAGTTCTCACATTTTCAAACAATATAAGTTGAGAAATAGATAACTTTCAAATCCTCCAAGTCAAGTGTTCCTACATCATAAGGCAGGGAGATACCCGTGAAGGGTTGAAGGCTGAGGTTCGGTTGTTCTGCACATCCCTTCTTGAGTCACCCAACTCTTGGAAGGGCATCCAACCTGTGACCCATTTCTAAGGATGAAAATCTAAATGTCGCACTTTGACCGAGGTACCTAGTGGAAAAAACTTAGGACATATACCCAGGTGGCGATTGTGGGGTGCAATTGCACCTTGATCAGATTCTGTGTGGCTATTGGGAAATATTGCCAGCTCTTTCGGGATATGCACTCTCTACCCCTCATTATAACTTCTTACTTCAACCTTCACTAGTTTTTCTTCTGGTGGCTTCAGACCCCACTATTGAGTGCTCTTGGAAGGCCCAGTTCTATTTGAGAGGAAGGACGATACATCTTTTAGGACATGAGCATTTTTTTTTATTGTTCCCCCACGTGGAAAAAATCCACCTATCCACATGCTTATTTATTTATAGTGGATTTATGTATGATGTTCATTTGATTACATTCAATTGTGAGTTATACTATCTTGTGAAGGCCCAAAATATTCAAAGATCTTGTTCATTTATTTTTCTCTTGTCACCATTTGCACACATTCACTTTGCTAGTCGAAAACCATAGGGGACCCACATAATCCCCATCGTTCCAGACGCTTGCAGAATCTCCCTCATATTCTAGGAGGAGTCCCTAGTCTTTCCAACTCATCGACTCAGTCATATCACACCCCCGTGAGTGCTACTATTTTGGGATCAACTTTACTTGGTTCCACTTTGCTTGGGTCCAATTCCTAAGGCCATCCATCCAGTAGTTCTCCTTCACAAGGAGGCGGGGGTCAAACTTATTCTCAAGGGAGAAGTACAATCCCACCAAATATCTCTCAATGGACATGTCCACTACCTTCTCACACAATGGCTGGAACTAATCCTCCACCAAATCTACCTATTCAATACTTATCATCACTCAAAATTCCTGATTTGATCAAAATCATGAATGATCCCATTTTACATGACCCCACATGGCCCAATATTCCTACCAAACTCCCTTCATATATTCCAAATTTTGAAGGAAAATCAGGGGAAGATCCTGCCAACCATGTTATGAACTTCCACTTATGGTTCTCTTCAAACAACATCATGGATGATTCCATCTTCTTGAGGTTGTTTCAAAGAAATCTCATGGGCCTATCAACCAAGTGGTATGTGGACGAAAAATCAGGGTCCCATGTGACCTTTGAATCATTTGCCAAAGCCGTTTTTTCCTTTTTCCAACTACCAGTGCATCACGATATTGGCTTAGAAAGCCTCTCTAAGTTCAAACAAACCACTTCCATCCATATATCCGACCACATCCATGAATGGCATCGATGTCGTAGTTTGTGTAAAGAAAAAACCACCAAAGAACAACGTCTTGATTGGTTTCTCAAATCACCTGTCTCTGTTATTGATAAGGATGTTCCATCCACTTTTCCTTAGTCAGAAGAGGAAGCCATCAACAAATCCCAACAATTTGACCTCATCTATGCTCAGTCAGGTTACTTATACATAGTATTACCTAATCCACCTAGACCCATACCATTTGGCTAGGACAAACCTGGGATGTCCCATGCTGCGGATGGGTTAATTGGTTCTATGAACCATCTCAACCCTTACGACCACCCGTCACCCACTTATGGTGCACATCACATATCCACAACCATATGGAGGGACATATTATTACCCTCCTCCCACTCACCAACAATCATATCCTGTTGCTCCCCCTCCACCAATGGGTGGACCCTCACCAGTACCCATGATGCGTCCAGTCTCTCAACCAAGTACAGGTCCACCTTCTACCTCCATATACAAACTTAGCACTAGTGAAATATCTTCCACTTCCTATACGCCATATGGATCATCACCACAAAACAATCCATAATTTCCATTTACTGATCCTCCACAGCTGATTGCTCCTCCACCAGGACAACCACATGTTGATGTTAACTTTGTTCAACCCTCCCCCGTTCAACAACTTCAAACTTTTGAACAAATGAATACAAAAAATTTGGCCCATCTACCAAATAACGACAATAAGAAAGGGAAAAACCGAAACAATAACAACTCGGGACTAGGAGGAAATAACCCCCAACAAAACAATCCTGTTGGGGGAAACTAGAATCAAGGCAACCAAAACCCCCAAGGGGGAAACAATAACAATTAAACTTGACAAGGGAGGAACAATAACCTTCGGACTAACTTCCAGTGTGCTCTCTGCAGTGAGTATGGACATTATACACACCATTTCCCCCAAATTACCGATTTCAAACGAATGAAAGAATCCATGAACGCACAAAGTCTTCTAGCACCGCCTACCCCTCAACAAGCACCACAAAAATATTTTCAACAATCACCTCCGACCATTTTTAAAAACTCCATTCCACACCAAGGAGTGATGAATACCTAATAATAGGTACACCCTGCTCCACCCCTAATGGGGCAGTATCAAAACCCAGGTCCCAATCCATCTGGAAATCCAGTCGATCGCAACATCCTCCTTACTAGTGAAGAAGATATTCTTCTGCAAACACGTGGTCGCCAATACTGTGTTCCCCCTGAATCTACCCCAACCACCTCAGAAGTGGCTCTAGCTACAACTTGACAACCTTTGATGATTCCATTCCCTAACACTGAACCAAACCCTCGTATACCTCATATGCCATTACAACGAAACATACATAACCCTCATGCTTGGGTATCCCATAACTACAGTCTGGTCAATGAATTAGCACAATATCCTGCAACCATGTCTGTATTGGAGGTCCTCCAAACCTGTCCAACTCAACAAAAATCCTTGCTTTCCGCCTTGGGGGCAGTTGACCTAATAGATACTAGACTCATCACTTTTGATCTCGATAACAAAGAACCACGCCTCCTCACCCTGGTATCTTTTCAGATACCAATTTAGATCCAGAACATCACAGTTCATCGGTGTATCATCAATGAAGGTGCATCCACATGCATAATGTCCAAATTAATCTGGAAGAAACTTGGCTCCCCTGAGCTAATACCCTCTGCCTTCACTATGCGAGCTTATGATGATCGACCATCGTCCCCTGAAGGGCTCTTTCAAAATGCCCCTGTAGAACTTGGGGGAAAAACCATCTTAATTGACATTGAAGTTATGAACGCCCCATTTGATTGAAATATCTTGTTTGGACATAGCTACATGTATTCTATGAAGGCAATGTCCTCTTCTGTGTTTCTAATGATGATGTTCCCCTACGACGGGAAAATCGTCACCATCGAACAACTTACACATTATGAGCCTAACCATTCCGCCAACATTGATAACATTCTTCCCCTTGTCCACACTAGCTTAGATGATTTTTCGGTCATTGACATGGGTCCTATAATTTTCAAGGACCCCTCCTTGTTGGGGGCATATCGTGGAGCACCACCTCTCCTACCCCCTTCAACACAAGTGTGTGTAGTATCTTCTAATTGAACAAATATCAGATACAATCCTCCTCTCATAGAGCCCCCTCCCCACATTGAGGTTCCACCGGTTGGAGAACTATTACCTTAGGAGCTCCCTAAGCTCCCCACTGCACCACTTATCCCTGATTCTCGCCCCCTCTAGGGGAAAATCCCAGTTTGGGAGATAGTCCCCGAAGCCATTTCCAAAATTCCCTTTTTCTACCCCACACCTGGAGTCCAAGCGTTCCAGGTAGCTGCGACCCTTACCCTTCCTAACATGGTGCTTTCCATCTCGATATGGCACCTTCATCCACCCACAATGGTTCCTCAACCATATCTCCCTCCTCAGATAGAGGGAATACCGATGAAGATCCCAGTACAAGATTCTGCCACACCACCCTCACCCCCAACTATTGGCACCACTACCACTGCTGGGGGTAGACGAAAGAAGAAATATCCCATAGCTCCACTTCCTCCCCGAGTTCAACCTCATTGTGCACTATGCGAAAGAGAAGGACACCCCACTAATATATGTCCTACTCTTCCCGATTTACGCAATATGATCCAACTCCCTAGAGAAACCACATTTCTCGCCACTCCACCAAGTACATCCACTACTACTACAGAGTCATCAACTGTAAACAATAAAGGGTTTCGAACCAAATTTGCTTGTGCCATATGCTCAGAATATGGCCACTACACTCATAAATTCCCAACTCTACCTCAATTTCTCCAAGCGTTAGCCATAGTATGCCAAACATCTCAGTCAGATCCCTCTCAGCCACCCCTTAATGAGTCTCACATCTTTGACATTCAATATATTTCATCGTCAGTCCCTGTGTGAATGAGGTACCCTCGACAGTATCAAGACATTCACTTTATGTTCAGTTGTCCCTCGTACCTTGTACATGATATCCCGTCTGCATCCTCACCACTTGAGGACAACAATGCTTACCCATTGACCATTCCCTTGGTCACCTCCCAATATCCCATGTATTCTCACATTTTTCACTCGACGAAGATATCCTGGAGGAACTCACTACCCCCTATTGCCCATGGAATTCACTCCATCATCGAGAGATTTTTCTCTCACAAGAGGCCTTTCCTCCTCCTACCCAAGCCTCCATGTGTGCAATCGAAACCAAGTATTTTATTCCTACGGGGAATATATACTGGTTCAACAACCCCATCCCTACCCCATATTCTTTTGAAGAAGGAAACATGGCCAACATCTCCCCCACCGTCAAAATTGACATTTCCATTAAACTAGGAATCGTAGAAGAAATCACCATTGGCGCCGCATGCTCCCCTGAAGAACTCACGGCTTACAAATCTCTATTTCAGGAATACCAAGATATTTTTTCCTGGTCAGACACAGATATTACTAGCCTCAATCCATCTATAGTTGAACATCGAATTGACACTTGGCCATATGTCGCCCCAGTTCATAAAAAGCAACACCCTCTTCACCCATCAAAAGTTGTGGCTATAAAATCCAAAATTAACAAGTTACGTGCTGCTAGGTTCATTTACCCCATTGCGTACACTTCATGGGTCTCCAACCCCATCCCTGTTAGCAAGAAACATGGAACTATTCGTGTCTGCACCGACTTTCTCTATCTCAATCACGCTTGTCCCAAAGACAACTTCCCAAACCCTTTCATCGACCAAATTATCGATGACTGTGTCGACCACGAAGCACTTTCCTTTATGGATGAGTTCTTCGGCTACAATCAAATCCAAATCCATCCAGGAGATCAGTATAAAATCACTTTTGATACCTCTTGGGGTACCTTTTCTTATCACGTCATGCGTTTTGGACTCAAGAATGCACGTGCCACATTTCAACGGGCCATGGCCTATCTTTTCCATGATCTTTCTTGCATCATCCTCACTGACTTAGATGACATCACTGCTCGATCCAAAAAGCAAACTCAACATTTAGATGAATTACGCATCATTTTCCAATGATGTCGCTAGTACACTATCCGCTTGAACCCCCTCAAGTGCGTATTTTGCATCACGAGTGGATGCCTCCTTGGGTTCATTGTTTCCCAACACAACATCATGGTGGACCCCCTCAAGGTACAAGATATCACGAAAATTCCACCACCTAGGAATTTACGCCAAATGCAAAGCCTACAAGGCAAAGCCAACTTTTTACATCACTTTGTCCCAGACTATGCCACTCGCGCACATGGTTTTCTCCACTTATTGCATCATGATATCTCATTTTGATGGGATGAAAATGATCAAACCACTTTTGATGATTTAAAATCTTCCTTATCCAATGCCCCTTTTATTAGTCCCCCCAATTATGATCACGATTACATCCTCTACTTGTCAGCCTTAACCATCTGAGTAGCAGGAGTCCTCATCCAAATAGGGAATGATGGGCATGAACATGTCATTTACTACATCATTAAAAACCTTTTAGGGCCACCCTTGAAGTATAATCATGATGAGAATCTCGCCTTCGTAGTTGTCCTCTTAGTCCAAAAGCTGCGACATTACATTTTTCTTCGAACTACCAAGGTCATAGCAGATTCCAACCCCATGCAGTACTTGCTTAGTCGACGAATAATTAATGGAAAATTTTCCCAATGGATCGTCATCCTCTAGGAATACGATCTATATTTATCTACTCCCAAAAGAAAGAAATATCTTGTCCTAGCCTAACGCATTATGTATTTTTCCTTGGACGCTACAACTTCCCCTGCCAATATGGATTTCCTTGACGAACACCTCTTCTTCATCCCCTCCAATGACCCCTGGTACAACAACCTTCTCATTTACCTTCAAACATAGAAGTTTGGGTCTCATATCTCTCGAGACAATCATCGACACATTCACCATCAGTCCCCTCAATACCTTTGCATCAGAGACGTTCTTTACCGACGCAGGGTCGACACCATCCTTCTCTGATGTATGATTATCGATGAAGCCGACATAGTCTTGAACGATTTCCACAATGACACATGTGGTGGTCACCTCTCAGGTATGTCCACCACCCAAAAAATCATTTGAGCAGGGTACTTTTGGCCCAAGTTGTTTTATGACCACATCTACGCTATCAAGCAATGTGAAAAATGCCAGTTTTATGCAAACAAAGCTCGAGTTCCACCATCTCTTCTACATCTAGTCATCATAGCTGGACCCTTCTATAAATGGGGCATATACAACCACCAACAACCAAGATGAATATGACACCATCATTGGTCTCCTCACCGAGGCCAGTCACTGCCACATTCGTCACCTTAACATTATTTTAGATTCCCAGCTTGTCGTCCTACAACTCAATAATGTATATCGTGTTCATGATACTTGCCTCTTTCGCAAATACCTACAAGTTAGAATCTTATCCGGAAACTTTGATTCAATCACATTTACACATATTTCAATACAACTTAATCAAGTAGGAGAGCACATGGCTAACCTAGTATTAGATTGACATTTATCACATTAAACATCACGTTATACTTAAACATCATACATTTGTCACAACACATAGAAAATACATCATAAACATCAAAACATAACACATAGAGACATGGATGGTCAAAAATATATCCATATATATATAATCAAGTGTCATAAAGTGTTTACAAAAATATACATGTACAAATTTCCCGTAGGCTCATGAATCCCCCCACCATTATAGGTACAAAACTGGGTATAAACTACCCTATACAAAATGGGCTCCCAAGCCCGTACATACAAAACCTGACACTCATGGTGCCCCTAGGGCTCCCCCCTAGGAACTCTGTCAGTCGGAGGGCCCCACCAGTTGGGGGCCCTCCAGGTCTAGGAGGCAGCTGACCCATCATCGCTTCCCCTGCTATTGTTGCTCGACAGATTAGGGTCCGCCACTCCGACGGTATGCCCACACATTTCTCTAGGACCTCTTCATCCTAGATATGGGCCCACATGCCCTCAGGAACACCCTGTAAAACCCACTTGAAGTGTCAATAAAAGTCCTCCAACATAACTCCGACCTCTACCTGTGGCTCATGCGCTAGTCCAAGACCAACATCATCTCATCTCCGCCTCTGTCCTTCCCTCATCTTTGCAGGTACCGGTCACACTAGTCCCTGATGACTTGGCTCCCTGACCATCTCCGCCTCTCAGCCTCGGGGTCCCACATTTGCAAACCAACACCATAGATAGTTTCAACATCCATATATACATATATAATCAATGTTATCTATCGAAATCACAAGACATAAACACATAATACAAAAACATGCCTTGCTCATCCCAATCCTCCCCAGGAGGCAACATCATAACTGGGTCATGACGGTAGTCCATACCCGCATATGGATATCTCAATATCACCTATGGCATCTGTCGCCACACTTGCACCACTGTGGCCATAAAATAGTGGCCACCCTCTCCATGTCCATGTTGGGCCAACACATGGTCCCACCACATCAGTCGCAACTCTCATTGCCCCATGGGATCAAGTAGAATCCTTAAGTGCAACAGAGGTACCCTCTCAAAACAATAGGCCACTAGAATGGACCCAAAAGCGAAGTCACCGAAGTCATCTCGCCAACACCGGTTCAAATGTCCCATCATCTTGGTGTACAGAAGCACACCCCATGCAAAAAGGTCCCCATCCAGGACCCACTCCACTACTCTCAGCTGACCCCCGGTGATCAACTGAGTCCCCAAGGGTCTGTAGATCATCACCACCATAGCGATGATGTACTCTGTCAAAAGATGATCTATCGCCTTAATGCGAATGACCGAACCTGACATAGAGTTTGGCCCAGTGTAGAGGTGAGCCACCAAGTCACCTACTCTCTCATTCCCCGACAGCTGGGGATTGATAGGAAGGGCCATCCCACAGAATGGGAGCCCCGTCAAGAAATACACATCCTCAGTGGCCGATAATGTTAGCTACTGACCTCTAACTATGAAGCACTATAGATCATTGCTCCACATCCCAATAAGATATTGAAGCAGGAACTCCTATGACCGTATCAAAGGGAAATCGAAGAAATTGAGTAACTCGCAGTCTGCCAAGTATCTCCGAACACCAGGATGTTCTCTCACCGCCTCCCATAGATGGTCCCAGTCATGTTCTCTCTAGTGCACTGACATCGTGCTATCAGAGTCTTCTCACCACCTACATCCACATAAAAACACTTGATCAACCTCATCATCCATAAAAAAACATCAAAACTTAAAAAAAATTCAATCCCTTAGCCTTGCCTCCAGTGTGCGGATTTCACTTAGACATGTGCGCATATGTGCATGCATGTTCTTTGCACAGCTGCACACTAATGCATAACTGTTTGAGAAAAAACCATGCATGAGTGCGCGATTGGTAGTTAGACAAGAACACATCTCATGCACGTCTGTCTACCCATATCTCGTGCCCACATGCGTGGTTATTCAAGCATAACCGCACATTGTGCATTGGAAAAGGGAGTATACACGTGCACATATGCATGAGTATTCCTCCTTTTCCCACGCATTGGTGGGACCCTACCCAAAACATCCCATGTATGACCCTCCATACAGTCCCTACCTACAAATTAAGAATATCACAAGATGTAGGATGATAGGACCACTAACCTGTCTCTCGCCACTTCCATATCGGTCGCCTCACGCTCCTGTAATCTCCAAATCTCCTCAGAGAAATCTCGTCAATTCAGATTCAATGACAGGTGCAAATGAGTTGGCATTGTGGGCCACCCAACCATATATAGCCCCTTTTCCCCAACTTCCACACTCTTTTACAGGTGCCCAGAGCCTCCATTTTTTGATCCGTTCTCAGCCATGGTATCCTGGTCCCACCATCTACACATTCACATTCCCTGGGCCATCATCTGAACTTGTCCCTAGAGGATCATTTTTCTTACGTCACGTTTAGGTACGCATGCTGATGTTCAATTTTATTAAATAGTTGTTTTATGTTCTTTATCGTCAGATATTGTTCACGTTGGGTATTTGATTTTCATGTGTGTGGGTACTTGATCCAAAGGCTTACATCCCCTTTAGGTATATGTTCAAATCTAACATGTAATTATTCTCTGTGTAAATCAATTTCATCTCCCAGTCATACCCTTTGACATTTACCTTTAGGGTCCTTACATCCATCTCTATAGTACCTTTACCTTTGCTGCATTTGGGTAATGTCACCCAGTAGCACTCTTCCCCACATGAGTTTTCCCATTCATAGTTCCCCTTGGCAACTTGACACTCATGCTGATTTCACCCCCCTAGGGATGGGATTCCCGATAGTCTTATTCACTTTCTAGAATGAACCCCATACTTCTTCTCATCATATTTCTAACTTTTCCGATGGACTCCCAGGTCAGATCATCTTGGTTCGATTGACTGCACCTCCACAGTATAATTATCCCTCCATATCAACCACCATCAGTTTTCCCATCTGCAGATTGTACTCCATCCATTTACCTAATACAGAAACCCACCCATGGGCCCCCCACCCTCCAACATTTTTCTTTCACAAACTTGCACCTTAACAGGCCAAGCCATCTTTCACTGGGGCACTCATTTCTGTATTTGTATACTCCACCCCAATTATTCTTTACTTATTTGGTAATTGTAAAAAGCCTTTGTTTCCAACATATACTTATGTTTTTCGTCGTCGCCCTTGATGGCCTTCTTTTTTCCTGGCAAAGCAACCCATGTAGCCCTTGGTTGGGGCATCCACTCCCTTTTCATACCGAAATCATTCACAAACCCCAAGTATCCAAAGACCATATATCCATAATATCTGAGTTTTTCTCACTTTGTTAGACTCTGGCATAGTTTAACCCCATATCTAGTCATCCCCCTAACACTAGATCCAGTTTTACGGTTGCTGCCATTCACCCTCCAAAATTCCCCAACCAAGGGAAGTCTTGAGTCTCCCTGAATCTTGACTTCATTCATGTTACTCGTCAGTACCTTATATCATCTCCATGGATTTCACGAAGCCCTTTTCTTCTTGGATTCATGTCTCCCTTTCTGTCGACATCAACATAGTTTCCATAAGGGCGACAATATCTTGACTCTCATTACCTTTACAATGATGAGTCTCAGATGACACATAGAGAATCATCATTTCTCTCTGATTCCATTGACCCCCATAACATTCGACTTCAACAAAATCTCATGTTACGCTAGGTCTCACTATGCAACTACTGTTGTTTTTTCATACTAGCCAATGACCTCTAAATTCGTTAGGCCATCAATGCCTATGAGTCATTGAAAATTCTTACAGTCGTCCTTGCCTCACTTCAGAGTCCGTTCACCATTCAGAACTGTCATCTGCCGTTATTAACCGCCCCTGAGGGTGCTGTAGTTATCTACATAAACATACATCTTTAGTTACAGTCTCACATTTTGTTTTCATGACATGAGCATGTGGCATGCCCACCTTGTTTGTACACATATTTTCTTTTTCTCCCTAGAGAAAGGTTTGGGTCCCACAATTTTCCCTCTCACTCTGAAAGATTTCTCTTGCAGTTCCTCTCTTCACTCTTCATTACAATGGCACTCTCAACAAAATAAACACTGATGTATTTTGGCTACACATATGCTCCTAACCTCACACATCAGGGGGCAACTGTTATCACTGAAAAATATTCCACATCATTGCACACAAATGGTTAAAGAAAACATCAAATGCCAACAACAATTAGTCCACCTACAACACTAAAATTCATTCAAAAGGAAAAAAAACAAACTAAACAATTGGTTAAAATATTGAAATGCACAGATTCACCAAAGGAAGCACGCGCACAATGCGTAGTGTGTGTGGGATAACATAGCCCTCAGTGCGCACAATGCACAACTGTGTACAAGAAAAGTCACACACTTCTATGAATGACACATTTATGGATCTTGTCGGCCCCTCAACTGCTTATGGACCAACCCCCAACATGATTTGACACTCATATCTGAGTGAAATCTAGCTTGGGGGTTGGTTAAGGGCTAGAGGGTGCCTTAAAAGGCCCCTTGTTCACACTATGAACCAATTACATTTTTCTATGTATGAATGCTATAAATAAGAGCCATGGATGCACTAAGAAACAAAGATCTTTATAGTATTCTTATGTTGCAAGAATTCTTCCTTGGGAATCTTCTTTTCTCTTGGAAGCCTTCAAGCACCATTGCAATAGGCCGTTCCACTCACCTCTTGAGGGAATAGGCATTGTTGTTCTTCACCATTTTTTATTTCTTCCATTGTATGAAGATCTCTCCATTAGGGAACTCAAGAGTCCTCCGAAGGAGGAAGAGGGGACTCACAAGTCCCTATTTTTCTCTATGGTGTTTTGCCTAATAATCTATTGATCCATTGGTAGAATTATGTTGGTGATTTTTTATTTTCATGGTTCTAAGTTTCTCATGCTTTCTAACTTTTATTTCTTATTTTTTTTAGTTTATTTCTTTGTTTATACATGTGTTTGGTTTATCTAACCCACTAAAAAATCTTATGTCTTGTCTAGCAGGCTCATCTAGACATGCTGGTGTTGTTGTTTTTCTCATCCAAGTGACAAAACCAACACAACACCAGGGTTCATCTAGATTTTATCAACACAAAACCAAGAGCATTGGCATATCAATCCTTAACCAAGGCCAAGGAAGGTCTCGCCCGAGATGAAAAGAGGATCACAGAGACCATAAGGTCTTGTGACAGTGGTGAAGGCTAAACACACAAAGATCCATCGAGGATGGCATTCATGAAATTCATAGCTGACAAGTTATTAGGACTAAGAAGTAAAATAATACACACAGATATCTAGCTTATACATGATAGACAAAGAATGGATCAGAACTGTCACATTTTTATTACCAGATTCATTCCATTACAACAGAGACATACATTAGGTAGAATATGTTATGACCCAAGGGAGGCATGTATATGGATAAATGTATATGATATGAACCCAAGGGGGGGAATATATGGGCCTAAATATAAATTTAATGTGTAAATATATATGTAATAGGGTTTGCCTAGTGATAAAGGGGCCTCATGTTCAAGTTTGAATATTTATATATAAGAGATCATGTATTCATTATTAGGGGAGGTGAGTTGTGAAGTATGAATGACATTTGGTTATTTGGAGGGGGTTCTCCTATTCTTTAAGGAGTTATTGTATAAATTATCTATCTTGGAGTTGTGATCCACGTTCAGATTATGTACATGGTGTGTAATTATGCTATTTTATGATATTTTGAGCATTTGGATCATTACATTTGGTATCGAAGCACCGATCCTAGGGTTTTTCTCTTCAAGATAGTCATTTTTTCATTTTCGCTATAAATTTTTCTTGGAGAATTTTAATAAGTATAAAAATGGAGAATATTTAGAATGCTTATCATGGTACTTGTGGTAGAAATTTCAGAATATGGGTCATTTTACTTTCAGAGATACACTCTGTGGAAGATAGGGTATCTGACTAGTCTTATTGACTAGTCTCAAACAAGTGTTCAGAGTAAAACAATCATAACTTATTCCTAGAGTATCAAAATTGAGTGAGACTAGTTTCATTGGATAGTGGATAGTTTGTAGTATTTATGGTACATTTTTCAAAAATTTATATCAATTATTTTGTGCGGGGCACGGTATACAAGTGCGCTCTCCTAGAAAGGAACAAAATCAACAAAGTGTGGGGAAGTTACCATAACTTCCACTTGGCACATCTAATTTTGGTCAGAATTGTGGAATTATAGAGAAGGAATTTAAGAGTACTACAGATCACAATTTTAGACTCACAAGGGCCTAAATTGCATAGATACATCAGAAGTAAGGTCGACCGGGAGGACATACTCCAAATCAGGGTTTCCAAGGTATGTTGACTTAAAACTATCATAAATTTTTATTGGAATGTCCTATTGAGATGATTCAAAATCCATTGGAAAGATAAAACCTATAATATTATATTGAAACAAGGATTATAAGTATTTGAGACATTTATACTTAATATACTGATGTTGGAAGTCAAGGATTGGGGTTAGACCTCAATTAAGAATCAATGGAAATACCTAAATTTACAACAGATGAAGAAAAATATGAAATCAATCCTATGGAATGGTTGAGGTTGGTAAAATAATATAACATGATTCCTTCAAAGGAAAGAAATTAATTTTTTGATGAAGCTTGGAAGTTGTGGATGAGTATTGATCAAAATACTAGATAGCACTACACATGGGAAGAATTTGCAAAAATCTTCTAAGATAAATGGATTATGAATACAAAAATGGAGGAAATGTATAGAATTAAGATGAATTAAAAGAAGAAAAGGAAGATATTAATAATAAGGGTGAGGATCTATCTAAGATAATGTCCCTTAATGAATCACTCATTAAGGAGGTTAATAACCTAAATCAAGAAAAGACTAGCAAAGGCAAATGGGAAAAAGATAAATCAAGGGAAGATTTGAAAAAGAAAGATGAATAGATATGTAGATTACGAAGCCATAATAAAAAAATATTGGATGAGGTTAAGAGATTGAAAGAAGAAAAAAATTATTGTCAAAATAAAGAAGAAAGAAAGATCTTGGATGAAGAATCTACCAAAAGAATGCAAGAGGAAATTTTCAAGAAGGTTGAGGAATACTTAAATGCGGATGAGGTAAAGTCATAAATGCAAGTCAGAGTTGAAGGACGTTAGAATTTGATACATGGGGTCACCTTGTAGCTTCAAAAGGAGAAATAAGACAAGATTCAAGAAGGTCAAAAAAATATACTTGAAGAAGTTGAACTCCATCTAGAGGATGTACATGCCAAATATGATGGTATTATCTCCAAGGCTAGAGTAATCAAGGACCAAGTAAAGATGATCGAGGATGCCATTGTCTCTGAAAAAAATATAGATGGAATGCATGTAAAGAGTGAAGAAAAACCATCAAATTTGAAATCGTATCGACACCCTCATTACCAATAAACATTTCAAGGAAGACAAGAAGGACGATATCAACATTATGAAGGAAGAAGATGGAATACTTGTCAATATTCATGGAATAAGGCATCACCAAACTTCTTTTCAAGTCATAACATCATGATAAGTGAATACAATCAATAAATGAGCCACCTAAGCATGTGCATAAAATATCACCATATCAAACAATTAAATTCTCAAAGACACTATGCGACTTGTCAAGCTTGAATATTGGAGGGTTGATGAGGTCTGCTATTGGGTAGATTTTGCCCTAGGTCAAGGAGAGTTTCCAAGAAATCCCTCTCTAAGCCATGTAAAGTGGATGAAGTGATTGGGATCAAGACTCAATGGGCATAAGGCTCATGGCATACAAGTAATCGTAATGTCTCATTCATGGGTGCCTTTGTAGAGGGTGTGTGGTACCTTCATCCGCAATGCACTTTTTCCAAGCCCATCAATTTTCTTTTATCTTTATTTCTTTGTATTTTATTTCAATATAGAATAAGGAGAGGTTGAAGGTCAGTTCCCTCGCATGGTGACCAGGATATGGAAATGACACCCATAAACACCTAGTGGAAATGAGAAGGTTGGCTCATGATGAGACCCCCTTTCTCTCAGCCATGCAACTGATATCCATTACCATGGTTTTGTGAAGATGATGGAAGTGTCATACCACTAGATATTCATGGATGTGATATGTCAGCTTGTGATGAGACCTCCTATCCTTCAACTAACCTTTTAAGCATTCTTTATTATATTGTGGGTCCCCTTTACTCAAAGATAAGTGTCTCATTGCTTTCTTGGGTGATCCCTAGGTGAAGCATCTGGAAGGTTTATACAAGGATTTTATCTTTTACCCAACATCAATCCCTCTGGGCCTTCAACCCCTTCTTTCCATAGAATGAGGGACAACCCCTTCTTGGGTCAATACACCATAAAATCCCAAGAGATAAGGAAATGGAGGGGAATAATGATGGAAAGTGGTAAGTATGGTTGGGAATGATAAGATGGCTCATTAAGGGGGTTCCTAGTAGAAAATCGATCCCTAAGGAAGACCACTTACTAGGGCACAATGTCAACCACCAAGGTGAAACATGGAAAAAGGCATAATGTCCAAGCATATATCATGAAATCTAGAGAAATATAAGATACAACATACTCAATTTGCTTAAATATTGAAATGATGGTCACCATAATACTAACTTGTACCTCATGGAGCAAGGTCCACTACCTTCCGGAAGCCAGTTGATGTTGTGGATGCCATCTGGAAATCTGTGACCATCTGTGGTGGTGAGAGGGGTTTCCATATGTGTAAAAAGGTACTGCTGGTCATGTAGTTTCTCGACACTCCATATCTGCAACCTGAGGGCCTCAAGACATAATATCCTTAGTTATCCACAAAATGGGGATAACAATACTGATATGACCCAAATTCTTCCTTGCAGTCCTATACAAATATATGCACACACCTCCTTATTGACACTTCATATAGGTCGTTTTTCCACCTATCCATGGTATCCTCAAAATCCGTGTCATAAGACTTGAAACTTCTCCACCTTAATTCACCATCCACAGTGGGGTTGATGTAGTCTTCACTGCAGCCTTTGAGCTTATAGATATTTTCAATGACTGAGCTTTGTGCATCCTCATGCACTGGCTCATTGTATTGGTTACCTTCATATGGATCCAGTGGTGCGACCACACATAGGGTGTCTATTTCAAATGAAATTTTCATCTTCTTCAAGTTCAACATGACATTATTATCAAAGTCCTAATCAATGCCAAGTAATGCAGGATATGGATCACTCATCCATAATTTCTATGACCTCAAAGTCAACCTTTTTTTTTACTCCTTCTATGTTCACTTCCACCTGCTCTAATCAACTTATTGGGTAGATTTTGTATTGATTGGACATACACACCTGAATGGGATACTAGACTAGATTTGGTTTACCCATCACCTCCCAATATTTCTTCAACACAATATTCATGTTGGAACCCAGATCCAACATGACTCAATCCATGTTATAGTCACCAAGTTTTGTTGTCATCTTAAATTCCCAATCAATGTGATTTTGCTTGCTGACCTGACATACATTTCTTTATAGCAGTAGAGATGATATGATTTCCTCCACTCCTTGTTCCCTCATACAAGTAGCTAAAATCTGTGTCAACTTACCTATAGCTTTTGGATAATTCAACAATCGCAAATAACAACGCAATAAATAACTTAATTGGTCTTCAAATTTTCCCTTGTGACCCAAGTCATGCAAGACTTCTACAAGTTGCAATTCCTCTTGGCGTCGTTCATCATGTTATTTCTTCTTATCACGTCGCAACTCAATTTTTCTGTGAGATTCTATTATTGACCATTTCATTGCACACTTTATTTCTTCATGCACGCGAGCTTCCTCCAAATATCTTTGCGTTGCGCACTGTAATTCTTCACGGGCACGAGATTCTTCCAACAACCTCTTCGTCACACATTGTACTTCTTCGTGGATCTGATATTCCTCCAATGACCTTTGTGTCACCTTATACACCTCTTCTTGGATCCGAGCCTCCTCAAGTGCCCTCTTAGTCATGCACTATAGGTCCTTGCATGCTCTTTCTTCTTCCAGTGCTCTATGTGCATCGCGTAGGAACTATTTTTGCTGGGAAACATCAAACCTTGGAGGGGGATGAGTTGTTTTCCTTATCTTCCCGTCTAAATTTTGACTTGATCCTTCACCATGCTCAAAGTCTACTCATGTATTCACTCCTCCTTTCATTACTACTAGACATCAACTTCCTCATTCTTCTTCTTATTATTATGCGACTCTACATGCACCATTTTGCAATTGGTCTTTTTTGTTTTCAACAAGTCAAGATAGTGTTCGGTGACATGCTCAGGACTATATAAGTATGCACAAAGAATGCATGATTTGGTACAAATACTTGAGACATGATCAATCTCTCTGTAATTAAAACATGTGGGGGGTCTACCTCCTCCCCCACCATATCCTTGGCTATGACCATGCCCATATCCACCTTGGGGACCTCCTTGGTAGCTGCCTCTTTCCACAACGCCTTGCTCACCACCCTTATGCTCTTCCTATACCTGGAATGCATTGTAGGTTTTATCTTGCAACAACTGGAGTGAGAACGGGTTATTGACATCATTCCCAGTGGATTTACATAACTTGTAGAATGGAGTATGGGTCATCGTTTGGTATTTCTGCAAAGTTTGGCAGTGAGGTGGCACATGGGCCCACTTTCTACATATGTCACACCATTTCATCTATCTATATGGAAATGGACTGGGTGTGTCAGTTGCCACATATTCTAGCAGTATATGGAACTCATCTTTATGATTCCCTTTTGATCGACAGGTGGTACACCATACTTGCTTTCACATGACCTTATTTTTAGACATATCTTGCAACTGCATCATCATGTGTGCCAGTTGCTACTGCACCTGTGCCAAAACTGTCAACGTCTCCGCCCCTCCTGGTGTAGCTTCTAGGCACATTACATTTTCTACTGCCTTCGCTTGAGTCCTCACCTTCTACTAGGTGAGAGAGACTCAGATATGGGGAAGTAACCCCACAATAAACGATTCTCTGTATTGCACGTCCTATATTTGGAACGTCAACCTATCCAATAAATTTTTAAACCCTTGGTCATAATCCCATATGGTCTCACCTTCCTTCTGTTTGATCTCTTTTATCTCTGTGAGATATTTGGATTCTGACTTAGGTTCCTGGAACTCCCCAAGATGATCCTTCTTAATGTCTACTTCAAATGTTGCAAGTGTTCATCATCAGATGTTGAAAACACAGTAATATCATCAAGATAAATAACCATAATTCTGTGTTTCTCGCCAACAAATGCAATATCCATAGCTCTATGAAATGTTTCTCCTACATTCATTAATCCAAAAGGCATTTTTTCATACATGAAAGTGCCCAGGGAGTGGCAAAAGTTGTCTTCTTCTTATCTTCCTCCATCACTGATATATGATTATACCCTGAATATCCATCAAGCATAGATATTTTTTTTTCTCCTACTACTCTTTGTAGAATATGATCCATTTTAGGTAACGGATAATTGTCCTTTAGATAACATCTGTTCAGATTTATGAAGTCTACACAAAGCCTTATCTCTCCATTATTTTTTCTGACAGGTACTAAATTAGCTATCCATTCTGAGTATCTGAATGGTACTAATATTTTAGCATCCAAAAACCTTTTCAATTCTTTCTTAATTATAGTTAGCAACAAAGGATTGAATTATCTATATTTATGCTTAAAAGGTTTGGATCCAGGCTTTAAAGGAATCTTGTGCTGCACAATCTATGTATCAAAAACATTTAGGTCTTCATAAGACTAGGAAAAAACATCTGAAAATTGTTTCATCAAATTGACATACCCGTCTCTTTGTTTTTCTGACAAATTTCTATATAATTTCACCATCCTGGGATTTGAATTTGGATTGATATCATAGTTTATCACTTCATCTTCCTTTGTCTGGATAACATATTTTCTTGAAACATCATTATGGTCAAATAATGTCTCAAGTGGAACCAGGCCCTTTGGTAGATGATTTGTTTTCAACTCAATAATTTTATGACCAACAATACTGTCGTGAAGGACATTTGCACCATGAACTTCCACATCATCATTTTCATTATCCCGATCTATTGAGATATTTGAAAATTCACCAATGGTCTCCAAAAACCTTTGAATTTCCTGGTCATATTTAAAAACTTTCCATTTTTTTATGTTACCTGGTATTGAGGGTCTGTGTCTTACCTCAATCTCAAACTTTAATTTGGGAAAAATGGGAGTTCTGAAATTACTCACTGCAAGTGCTAAAGAATCTTCCTGCTGATTCAAATTTCTGTGTACAAAACTGATATTAAAGGCCAAAAGGAAATTATCAACAAAGTCCCACACTTCATTTATATACTTCTTTAACCTCTGTTGTTTGGTCTGATAAATGATTTTGATCTGATGGATGATAAGATCCGAATCTCCAAAAACATAAATTTTATCTATGCCCATATTTTTAGTAGCTTTCAATCCTAACAACAGAGCTTCATATTCACTGATGTTGTTGGTTATATTGAATTCCAGTTTGTATGACATAGGAATAACTTCTTTGATAGGATAAATAAAAACAATCCCAGCCCTAAAACCTTCTTTGGAACAAGCCCCATCAAAGAACATTTTCCAGACTAGGTTTTCTGCATGGTCTTCAACTGTAAGTATGATTTTTCTGACTACTATTGCGACTGTCTAGTCACTAATGTGAAAAATAGAAGAACCAAGTTCATATTCTACAACATATATGGGATTGATCCAAAATGGATCCAGGAACCAAAAAGGGTCCAGGAAGGCCTAAAAATCAAAGTGCTCAGAATCGCTTCAAAATGGATGTGTGCATAGGCCTCGTCGTTATGAACCCAATGCAACTTGAACGAGATCAAACAAACACTGTATATGAAATATATCGCATTCAGTTCCTTTTTCCAAACATGCAAAATTTTGCTGACTATACTGTTTGTACAGTGTTGACATGGCAGTTGACCGTAGAAGCCGTACAACCGTACAGTGACATGATAGATGCGTTGGCATGCTGACTAGGTAGTTGATGGATGACAGGTGGATGAGTCATATTGTGACACGTGGCACCACTGCAAGGGTGAAACGTGGCACGTCCATACAATTGAGTTGGCATGGGACAACGTGGCAAGGTAGACACATGGACAGATTGGACGATGAAAAGTGCCAGTTGCATGGAAAAATTATATGGTGCCATGTGGCTCAGTCATGGGTTGCCACATGGCACCCCTCCATAGTTTGACAATGGTAAAATGGTTTGTGACTCCACGTGAGTCGAACCCGTGACCTCCGGGCATGGGGGAGAGACTTGGCAGGGCCGAGCCACCAACCCGCTCACATTGTTTCTTATTTCATATGGTTTAACATAAATATTTGAATTGCAAACAATGTATTTCGGGCAGAGAAAAGGGCTAGGGCCTAGCCCCAGCCCTCGACACAAACTACCACATGACCCTTCCATATAACCCTGCACTATATATTGGCACACGTAGATTTGTGGGGTTAGCGCCTGGTCGACAGGGCTAGCCTGCTGACCAAGGCACGTGATCGCGAGTTGGAGACCGAGGTCCAACAACGATAGGGGCACATGGAGGTATAGGCCGTGGCTAGATGGGCCATAACCAAATGACCAGGGCCAGGAATCAAGGGGCCAACACACAACTTCTAGCCCGTGGATACATGGATCTGTGCCATATGTCCATGAGCTCGAAATTCAGGGGCTGCGCCCTGCATTTTGTCAATTTTTGGGCTTTTGACCATAAAATAATATTTTATGGTTATTTCATCTTGGTTTTGGGAGATTTTGGCCATTATTGGAGGATCTGGAGCCCTTTTTGAGGCCATCTGTTGGGGAGAAGTTGGGAGGATGTTACCAACTTGAAATCTATATAATCCAAAGGTTCTTGGTAGCCTTGGATAGGTTCAGAGGAGGAGAAATGATGAAGAATTGTAAATCAAAGCCATTTTTATGCAGGAAAGCCATTGAGGAGAGAAACTTTGTGGGCCATTTGTGGGAGCTTCATTCATCTGTTTTCAGTGCCTTCAGTTGTGTTGGGTTCTTGATATCTAGAAGAACACAACTAGATAATTTTGTAATCCATTTGACACTTTTCATATGTACTTTTGAATATTTGAAGAGAAATAATAAAGCCTCACCCACTAAGACAAAGGCCCAGAGACGTAGGCGATATTGCTGAACTCCGTTAACAAATTTTGCTGTTATGGTTTGCTAATTCTTGTGCTTATTTCCAGATCTTTATATATTATTATGGTTTTCATGTTACATCATTATTCTTCCTCTTTCATCAATTTCTTAAATGTTTAATGAACTCATGTTTTAAAACTCAACCATATTCTTTAAAAGATCCTTTCGAATCAAGGATGATTACCGGGATTTTTAGGATCACTTACCAGGTAAGTCAACCTCACTTCCCTGTACAGTCTCTGATGTTCTCCACCAAACACAGGTATGGTAGAATAACTAAGATCCAATTGTACTGTGCCTCCTACTTTCTTAGCCCATGATCTTGACAGAAGCATCCCAAATTTAGGAGGTATGTCAACCACAATTACATCCAACACCACACTTTTCATAGGTAACTGAGATAAAGTAAAAACCATGTATTTAATGACTCCCAAACATTTAACTTTCCTGGAGTCAAATGAATATAGGTCTAGATAAGGCTTAGTAATATCTAAACCTAATTCATCGATTACCACTTTTGGCATGACATTATTTGAAGCTCCCGAATCCATTAAAAAATTATGCAATATTTTTTCATGAATGTTCAGAGCTATGTAGAAGGGAAGAGAAGCATCAGAGTTGTCTTCCATATGAGGTGCAATGGTTATATCATGGTTTTCATCTTCAAGATTTATAGTATCTGAAAAAGTAACATGAGGAGGGGGTTGCAATGCTTTGAGAACATATTTTATAAAAGGATAAATTTTAATCAATTCTACTAGAGGTATGGGAATTTTAATTTTATTAATTTCATTTTCCAAACTGAAAGAATCAAGATTCTCAATTTCCTTCACCTATGCAGTGCTAACCTTGACAGGTTTCTTTGATTGCTGATCAGTTTTAACCCCTGAAATTTCTTTACTGATCCCTAATTTAACTGGAGCACTAGTCTTCTTAGTTGGAACATGTATATCCACCTTTGATGTATTTAATCTGGACCCAAGATCATATTTTTTTCTTTTAGGTTCTTTCTGGATAATTTCGTCAGCATCCCCTTCCTCAAACTGATTTAGTATAAGAGAATATTCATAATCTTGTTGTGTCAAATGAGTGGGAGGTGATTATGTATCATTTAAATGCACTGTAGAATCTTCTTCAGTGTCATCAATTTATTCAACTTCTTCCACTGCATTATTTTGAAAAGGAGGAAAAACTTTATGATATTCTTGATTTCTCCTTTCTCTGGGTAGAATTTGAGGGACATTGTTAGGCCTCCTAAACTGGTTAGGATTTTTGTATCTACCTTCATGTGTAGGTATGCTAGGTTTTTTTGTTTCCATATTCAACCCAACCATTTTAGATGTCAAGGTTTTCAACATTTTGGCCAGCTCATCCATCTTAGAATCAGATGTTGTTGAGAAGAAGAGATTTATTCTCTTTGTTTTTTCCTGTCTCTATCACCCCTAAACTTCAATTTCTTTGCTACTAGTATGTTATATTCTACTTCATTGGTTGCTTCCTATATCAAAATCAGAGTAGAAAAACTTCTTTCTCTCAACAATAGAGAAAAATCATCATCAAAGGCATTGGCAAAAGTAATTTTGGCTGATGTTTCTGTGGGTTTGATTTCATCTAGAATTTTACTATACATTTTATTAAACCTTTTAGTAAAATCAGATATAGATTCTCCTTGTTTTCTTTTCAAAGGTCCAAACTTAGTGATGTAATACAAGTAGTCTTTCTTATCTCCCCAGTGTCTTAAAAAAGTATCATCCAATTCATCAATATCAACAATTGAATTGGGAGGCAGGCTTCTAAGCCATTTCCTTGCCTTTCCATCTAAACTCTACAAAAAAAGTCTCATCCAAACATCTGCATTCTCCACATTAAAATTATCTTCAAAAATGTAGAAAGAGTTTAAGTGTTCTTCAGTAGTGACTTCTCCCTCTCCATTGAATCTTGGAAAATACTTCATATAATCATTAGGTGGGAAGGCATAAAGGACTTGTGGTAAATTTAATGGTGCATACCTTGCTGCACAATTGCATCCATCCTATTCACAACCATATTTACCACAATGGGTGTTTGGATTGTAGGAGTGAGCAGAACTGGTGATGTATAAAGAGAGACATTTCCTTAGGTGGAGCAACTTAATTGAGCTGATATAAGTTTTTGATCTTCAACTAAAGAAATCAGAATTTTCTTACCTGAATCAAAGTAGGTTGAAGGTTCCAGAAAAAGAGGATTTTCAAAGGAATAATAATGTGGTTTATTCTATTCAGAAGAACTGGATTGAGGTGATGATGAGAGTGTATCTGGTTCACTTTTAATATATTTGTAAAAATCTCTCAAAGCTTCAGCTACATATAAGGTATTTGTTTGTTCTTATTCAATGAGCTCAACAAACAATTTCCATTGATCTAAATTCAATTATGAGATAGTTGAAGGGAAAGAAACAACTGAAGGTTCAACAACAGTCTTTGTTTCACTCTCAGGAATAACTTATTCAATTGGAAATATGTTGACAATTTCATAAGATTGTCCTTAAGTACTTGTAGAAGAAAATTTTCCTTTTGAAAGAGAGGATTTTCCAGAAGTGTTTTTAAATTTTCTCAATAGCTTTTCAGGATCTCATCTTTACTTTCTCATTAATAACATCGAACAATCAAAACCGAGGAAGATTCTCCTTGAATTGTCATGGTACAATGAATGCAATATCCTTGGTGTGTCTCTGTTTGAGCTTAGTTGTTAGCACAACATTATGCCAATATAATCTTATATTGGATTTCCTTGCCTCTTTAAGAAATTCCTTTTGCTCTTTCCTCTTCCTTTTGAACTCTTGTATCTTTTCTTGTTGTCTAGCATTCCATTGCTCAAGAAAATATTTTTCTTTCTTCAATTGCTTAATCATACTCTGCAACTCCTTTACTCTATATTTTTCAGTCCTTGTTTCCACTTTGAATTCTGGACATTCCTCTACAGGGGTAGGTAAGTTCAAGTCTATAGAAGCTTGGGGTTTTCTTAGTTCAATTACATATTTTGAAGATAGCCCAGAACTAAGGTGTTCTTCTTCAGTGATGTCAGAGTCTTTGGTTTTTGGAAGGTCTTGCAGCTGGTCTAGTCATGGAAAAAGAACATTTCTCTGATCATTAATTACATCTTTGCCTTTAAATATAGATTCATATATTGAAGCTAACTTTGTAGTTTCTTTGGTCACAGGTCTTCTAGAGTACTGTGCAATTCGCTTTCCCTTTTCTCATTTCTTCTTTTGTTCCTCAGTTTCCTTCTCTGTCATGTGTAAATAAGATGCCACAACCTGTTTTTTGATCTCCTTCTTAGAATCCTCTGAATTGTCTTCTATGATTATGATGTTCTCCTTCTTGATGGAAGGATGAACAATGTCTTTTGAATTTAGTCTAAATTTATTGGTATCTCTGGTATAATTTCTCCTAGGACATTTAGGTACAGGTGTTTTCTTCTTACTCCATTTCTTACCTTTTGTATTCTTCTTTCATGTAGGTTGTTGCTTCTGTTTCACTTGAGTTTGAACTTGAATTTTGATGTAATCGTCAAGTTCATCAAATTTATTTTTATATCTAGATCAAGATGGATGCCAACCTCTTCATTCATTTTAGATTTCTTACCTCGATTGTTAGTTCATTTCTAATCAATTCTACCCATAGTAAAATCACCAACAACTTGTTGAGTTTGTAATTTTCTCTTGCCAACACAAGTTACCCTAACTGCAGGGGAATTTTCTTTCATCAAAACCTCAGTGGCTTGAGAGGTCTGTTTCTCTTTTACAGGTTTCTTCTCCTTGACATTTTTAGACTTAGTTTCCTGTAGATTAGGTTTTAATGATTGAATTAACTAGTCCCAAGACCTCTGGAATTCATTTAAGGAAAAGACTACCAACGTTATGATCAAACCCTGATGAAAAAGACTGTTTTTTGTTGTGGCAGGATGTGACTGTATCCTCTTAGAAATATTGGATTATTTTTTTAATAAGAAATAGGTTAGGTTAAGAGGGTAATCACCATTTACATGGATCAAAAATCTAGTATGATAGAGATGAACCAAAGCAAACCTGCCTTCACATGTAATGTACATGTGGATAATCAACAAGGAAGTGTTCCATTCTTTCCTTACCCAGATGTGTGGTATACCCTGGCTCTAGTTAGGGTTTTGGTTTTTTGGAATTAAAAACTGATTCATAAAATCCATGACTACATTTTCCTTATTCCACCATATTTCCCCATATACTGGTAACCTGCAAGCTTTAGCAATGGCATGCTCTATCACGAGCATCAAAAGTTTTGGAACCACAAATTCGAAGCCATCAAAATTTTGTGCAAATGTCATAGAGATATATTCATCATGACCTTGGAACGTTTTGAGGAAGTCGAACCAACCAACATCCTTGAATTTCTAGGCCATCTAAGGAAATACTTCAAGCAATTCTGTACCTTCAGGCTCCAATCTAGTTATCTAGACACTCTTTTTGGGCGCCATATCACTGATACAATCATGCAGAAAATTATGAGAAGATCGAGGGTTTGATCTTCAACTCCTGAGAGATGTTAGAAACTGAAATTTATCTCTTAAGCTGAAAACCATGTGTAGAATAACAAGCATACTAAAATAGGTAGATAATTATTTCATTCATGATAATCGGGCGTGTTGATTTGATGTCGAGGTGGTGAGTACAACTCAATCCTCCGAATTTAGCTGCCATCATAAGAATAAAAACCTGAAATAGATCATGAAGAGGTGTGCAGATCCTCTAATAATGATTTAAAATGTTAGAACACGATTTGGGTAGGGTGGCGCATGCAAAATAATTATTATTCTCGACGCTGCAAGAATAGCGTTGTTCTTGCAACACCTTTTCCAACTTGGCAAAATTTGAAAAATCAAATGATGAAAAGACAAGTGAAGTGACAAAAAAATTTCATATCATATCTTAATCTTTAAAAACTTCAAAATCATTTAAAATGTGCATAAAAAGATTGAAAAATAAGCTTCCAATCCAAGAGGGAAAAACAAAGTTTAACAAAAAATCATGGAAAAAGGGTAAGACAGGGACTAGAGACACCCAATCAGTAAAAAACAAGGTTAGGGACTAACAAGAACAAAATAGACATTCTAATGAGAATATTGGTGTCTCTTTATGTGGATTAAAAATGTCTACTAAAGTTTCAAATGATTTGATATCCTCTTAAGAGAGAGAAAAATCTAAAGGGTTTATTTCTTCATTATCATTTTCTGAAATTTTTAATGAGCATCTATATGATAGTTATGAACAACAAATTGATGATTCTAATATTAATTTTTATAAAGATGAAGTCAACATATCGTCTATTTCATCATTCTCATTTGATGCATAGCTGGAAGAATCTTACTTCATCAAGAAATTAGATGGAATGTAGAAATAACTTAGTCCTTGGGAACAAAAGGAGGTAATCCATCATAGTTTTCATGATCCTATAGCAGCTTCTTTGGAGGTTTTCATCAGCTCAAATTTTGCAACATTTCTTCATTTTGAGTATGAGTCTCAGTCTTGTGTTGAGTTGCAGCCTTACATATCCCAATTTATCTTATTGGCCAAAATTATGTTAAAATTTTGGTCGATTAGTCAAATGTTTTTATGGTTGCATTGGAAGCATGATTTTACCTTATCAAAAATGTTTGAGAAGACTAGAATAGGAAGCTTGTACATAAATAAGCTTACATATGAGAATTTGTTTTAATATTTTAGTATTACTATTCCGTAGAGTAGTTTTGGTTTTCAATTTGTACACATAGTTTGGTGCAATGTTAAATGATGACCAGGGTTTCATAACAGAGGGGAAAGTTACAGAGCGGGTACAGGGTTACATGTCCAGGTATATAAAGGTTTTAGAGATGCACAAAGATAGGTTTTATGGAAAAGGATAGAAGACACATGGTTGCAGTTCTTTCATGCCTCACAGGGAAACACCATCCCCAATTAGAGCCAAATGTTGTAACATAGATTTTTTTTGCCAATTTTTTTTAAATTTTGTAAAAGTTGTTTAAATTCGCCTATTCTTTGTCATCTCAAGATTCAAATTCTCAATCAATAAGGTCTCTGCAATTCATACTTATCCTTTAAACTCTCTCCCAAAATCAAATACCAAATTCCTAGTGTTATCTTGTCATCTTAGACCAAGTTAAAACTTAAAATTACTATTATTATTTGAAATGGGTCTTTAATGAAAGACTTAATTTTAAATAATAATTTTAATCAAAGCCTGAAGTTTGTAAAGTGTCAAGAGTATTATGTACATACTAATTAACTTTTGTTTGGAGGTATTATATCTAATAATGGTTGCATTGTTCCTATACATCGATTTTTCCTTTCCTAAGCCAAAATGAATTTAAACCATGTTCTAAAACATTACTTGAAACCCTTTTCCAAAGTTAAATTTGCTCGGTTGATTACTTTATTGAAGAAAATATCTATTGTTCCAAGTGTACAAGATCATGGGTGGAGGTAAATTGGGTACAATCATGTCAGATACAATGGCCCTTAATTAATTGCAGCCCCCACAATGATTTTGACATTAAATGAAAAATAGGGGGGGGGG
>ML784015.1:104408-115927 GCA_009831015.1 Picea engelmannii
TGTGTCCTCATCATGAATTTCATGGGATGCATTTTCACTTTCAGGTGTCTTCTCTATTACGAAATTTTTCAATACTTCCATGATCTCCCCTTTTAAACCCTCCATCATCTCTTGTAGTTCATCTTTTGTTACTATCTTCTTTTTTAAATCAGTTATGTCCCTATGCATTTCTTCACCTTCATCAAGAGTCCATGTAGGATTGTCTAGAGGCTTATCTGGTGTAGAAGTTCCCTTTTTGGGTGGCATGTTGGCCAAGTATCACTTTTGAACCTTGATTTTGAGGTGGTTATGCTAGACAATCTTTCTTTTGTTGTATCTCCCAAGTTTCGGCCCTTCTGGGTATGAAACTTTATTTTATGTAGTTCTCTAATATTTCTTCTCTGCAATGCCATAGGTCTGATCAAAATTGGATGTGCCAAGTGGAATTTACAGTAACTTCCCAACAACTTGCCAATTTTTGTCCTTTCCAAGAGATCTCACTTGTATAGCATGCCCCGCACAAAATAATTGATATAAAATTCTGAAACTCGCACCAAAAATAATACAGACTGTCCACGATCCAATGAAACTAGACTCACTCAATTTGGATACTCTAGGAAGAAGTTATGATTGTTTTACCTAGAACACCTTCTTGGGACTAGTCAATAGGACTAGTCAGATACCTTATCTTACATAGGGTGTATATACAAATTTAGGATGACCAAGAAGATGAAACATTTACCACAAATACCTTACTAATTTCTGTAAATAGCCTCTAGATTTTAGGGTCTGAAACGTTACATAAAAAATTTTGTAGCTAAAATTCCGCAATCACTACATTCAGGATGATTCCAGAACCTTATCTTGTACATGCTGTATCTCTGAAAGTATAACGCCTCAAGAGATGAATTTTGAACCCAATGTACCTTGATCCATATACTAAATATCATTGAAGTTGTTCCTTCTAAAACATTGTATAAAAACAGTTATAGCAAAAATTCCAAGGTGTCTCATATGTAGCAGTGAAGCCCCAAGACCTTGATCTCTGATAACATATGTTAAGAACCAAATATCAATATAGCATAGAAAAACCTCAGAAAAAGTATTGAACGCCTTGAAAAAGAGATAATTTCAGATAATAAGCCTCTTTGAGGAGGCAACCTCCTTTTACCCCACTTAAATGTTCAAGTACAGGATGATTCAAAATGAAAATGTCTCCTTGGTATATATAGGAGACTAGGAGGTATAATTACAACTAATGGCCTAAATCCGACATAAATAAAATAACATTAATAATATAATATGCCCCAATTAAGGGGTAATGATCCAATATTAGGGCTTAACACTCAAACATCATTTCACAAAACATCTCTTTTCTGACGTTTCATATGATGTTGTTATTGAAATGTTTCATGCGGATTTGACGTCGCTCTTGCCACCTCCAAGACGTTGCTCTTGCCACCTACAAGAGGTCTCTCTTTCCACCTCCTAGACATTGCTCTTTCCACGTCTTGGAGGTGGCAATAAATACATCTTGGAGGTGGCAAGAGAGACGTCTTGGAGGTGGCAAGAGAAACGTCTGGGAGGTGGCAAGGCCAATGTGCTGGAGGTTGCAAGAGAAATGTCTGGGAGTTGGCAAGACCGACGTCCTTTGGCCGTCCCTAGTAGGTTATAGAATCTCATTATCCAACGCCATTATGGAATTTAGTGTGTCTACGTTAGCCATGAAAATCCAAACTATTCGCATGAGGGAGAAAGAGATCACTCTGTCTCTCAACAGAATTCACATTAATACGAGAATAATGTTGATGAATTCTTTGTTGCAAGATATGATGCCAAGTATCATCATGACTGATCATTTTCATATTGATGAACTCATATCCATGAGAGCGCCAACCAAAACCCTCCTTGAGGGTGAAGCAACTCTTGGTAAGTTTATTAGGAACATACATGGGTATCAGAGCGATCTGCTCCTTGTTGTTCTTAGTGCATTTCCCCGACGAGGTTATGGTATAGAGATTTAGGTCTTGAGATTGTTTCTCTTGAGTACAACCATTATCACCCTCCCAAGTAACCTCCTATGGAGGAAGAACAGAGGTACGAAGGAGTAGGAGATAGTATCAAATTGTTGCTCGTGGAATCCCTCACGCGATAGAGGAACATAGTAATATAGTAAAACAATAAATCTTAGATTCTATTAATGAATGTTTGGAATACAAAAGACTATAAAATGAAAATAACAAAATCTAGATAGAATGGTGGTAGCTCATCTCTGAAGAGATATGTGTCGGCTATGTTGTAATGTACCTAGTCTCCCATTGAGTTATGTCACCACCTTGCACATGCTCTGATACCAAACTATAGCGTACCCAGTCTCCCAATGAGTCATGTTACTCTAAGAATCCCACTACACAGTTTCTACCTTAAACACAGTCTGCACAATTTCACTTTAAGTAATGTGCTCAACCCAATTTTGATTCTCACTACACAATTTGTAACAGTGAAAGAAACATTCTCTTTTTAATACAAACTTAAGCAGCGGAGATAACTCAAAACTAAGCACACAACCATCTATATGTCATGCACCAACTCAAGTTTCACTATGCGGAAAATCCAATTCTGGGTCTGCACATACAAATCTCAGCCTCTTGATACACACATGTTACTATACTACGCACCCAACCACTCAATCCTCTTCTTCCAATACTTGTAACCAATTTTATGAGATTATCTTAGCAGGAAAGGATATCATCCACTGACAAAATCATACACGACTACAAATATAGGTTGTAAGCATTATACTTACAGGTGCAGACAACAATAAACATAATAACACCAAATACTTATTTGCAACAACATACAAGAATAAACCCATGTCAAACATAAACAAATATGCACACAGTAACCAAGACAAGAACAAAAAGAATGCTTATCTTTTATAAAAGTCACCAATTGCAGCCTTGACTCATATGTTCCTTTCATCCATATAAGTTGTTTCTCATAATATTTTAGCAGTGGGTCACCCCTAAGTTGGGGCTCAACTCCACTTGGAAAAAAGGGTCCTAGCAACAACCTATGGTATGTGACTAAAGAAAATTTACTCAGTTCTAGATGCATGTTGCTGCAACTAGCCCACAATCCCTCATTCCGCATGCACCCATCACACCCAAGGAAGTGTGTGCCTTCTCTGCTAACCAATCCTTTGGTTACCCCACTTCCCTTCCCAAGGTTACCAGCAACAGACCGGATAATAAGTCTTTGAGCCCTTCAACTAATGCACACCACATAAGGCGACAACTCTCAGAAAAAACATCACCTGGAGAGTATTCCCACGGGTCTAACAACCACTCCACAATAGCCAATCTCTCACCCAGAGAGACTTCTCAGGGTTTTTTAACCTGTCTCTTCGATATTATCTCGAAATACATCCCCCACAACTCCCTACAAGCTTCTTTGGTTAGATAAGGTAATAATTGGATTTTATATACACTCTGACCTCTTCCCATCATGAGAGCTTGCAACATCAATCATCATGCAATAGTAATAATACCCCAAAAAACACTAAGTCTAGCAATATATATTGCATGTCTTCCACTTGACACTTATCATCTCCAAAACCATCTTTAAGCCACTTGGTGACATGTTCTCTATCCTTGGAAACTTAGGATAAAATAATAACATATCTGACATTACACTTTTCTCAAAATATTATTAAAATATTACTTCAAGACTTACGATTCAACCCCTTTTTCCCTTTTTCCAGTGGAGTAGACCCCTAGTCTCTTTTCGTCTAAGTCAGTCAGTGCGCAGTGATGCAATATTATATTAATATTTATGATTATATTTACATGGATAGGCGTGCTATCCCATATATTTCTAGGCTCACCAGCCTCATAATCACACATGCTCTCCAGCCTCCATATATAGTCATTCATTCACATACACTAACCCAAGTGCGCTCAACATAGTGCAATGTATGCACTTACCCAAGTGCATGCAACACATTGAATGTCTGCACCCTGTCTTTGTTAACACTTCTTTGTTCACTACTCTGATGCATGCAACACAAAAATCCAGGTGTCAATGGCTCACCAACCTATATGTACAATTACAAAGGGTTATGATCGTGGAAATTACAATCCCCTCCTCCTTATTTATGCATTGTCCTTAGTGCATCATATACACGTGTACATACAAAAATTTCAAACACCATAAAAAATATGAGGATACTATGCTCATATAGCATCCTTGTTCTCTCAAGTTGCGTCCGCGGGACCATACCAGGTTCATTAGACATTTACCAATTCCATGACTCGTTTATGAACCTACTTGATTTTCCGATCCAATATGAAAACCGATCGAACTTAAAATTCATCTTCTAGATCCACCTAAATCACATTCCAATCAATGACATGATTAGCATCAGGTACATACTTCTTAAGAAATGACACATGCAAAAAATTATTATTTCATAAGGACACGGAAAATGCAATCATATAAGCAATGGGACTGATCATTTGAAGTATTTCAAATGGCCCACAATAACGCCTTGCTAACATAGAACACTTTCCCAAATTCAAGGAACTTCACTTAGCCTTCACTTTCAGAAATATATGATCACCCACTTCAAATTCCCTAATGATTGTAACATGAATTTCATGCATCCTCTTGTTGAGTGCATCGGCCACCTTGTTCTCCTTTAGTCTGATATGCTTTATGTCGAAGTCATACTTACTGAGGAACTATAACCACCTACTTTTTCTGGCATTCAAACTTGGTTGTCCTTTAAAATATTTCATACCACAATGGTACGTTTTCAACTCAAATCTTTTACCCATGAGATAATGTCGCCGCATCTTCAAAGCATGCTCTATGGCTGCCAATTCCAAGTCATGTGTAGCATAGATCCTTTCATGTTCTTTCAACTTCCTTGACTCATAGGATACCACATGTCCATTCTAACTCAGGACTTGACAGTACCCAATGCCATTATGGAATTGAAGGTGTCTGCGTTGGCCATGAAACTCCAAACTATTTGCATGAGGGAGAAGGAGATCACTTTGTCTCTCAACATGATTCACATTAATATGAAAATAATGTCAATGAATGCTCTGCTGCAAGATATGATGCAAAGTATCGTCATCATTGATATTTTGCACCTTGAGCAACTCTTATCTATGAGAGCACCCATCAAAATCCTCCTTGAGGGTGATGCGACTCGTAGTAAGTTTATTAGGAACATACATGAGCCTATGATGTTTAATTGCAGCTCTCATATTACTCTAGCCCTTCTACTTATGGTTCCCCTTATTCATATTCCCCTGCCTGTAGGCATGTAACTCCCTCTGGTTCATCGTTCATTCTAATGTCTCCTTGCATTCGTAATCCTTTCCATTTGAATGTTGGAACCTCCAGGGTAGGGCCATCTCGGGCAGCAAGAGTAGAAATAGGCATTGTCGATTACTATGAAACCCATGGGCCTGAGGATGACAAAGTGGCCATGTCAGCCTTGGAAGATGAGGTTCTCCTTTTTCATGAATTTATAGAAGACTCGGAGGTTGAATTACAAGTGGGAAGGGTTATCCTATATTTGGGATGCACCAGGACCCAAAACTCTAAGTTCTTTCACGCCCTTGAACTATGTTGGCATGTCAAGACGATGGTAGTTCTCGACAGGCTGCCAAAAGATGAATATTTTCATAAGCTCAAAGGCTGAATGGAGATGTTGGAGATACATCTGGAATACATGTCCAAAGTCATCACTTGGTTGGCTCACAAACACAGAAGCATCTTCTAGCCACCCATTGCTCGTCCCGGGGCTATGACTGTTGGTTCTAGAGATGTAACTATTGGTCCTCATGATGGTATTTATGAAGATGGAATTGGTCCTAGAAAGTCCTCTTCTATGGAACCTCACATTCCAAAGAATTTCTAGAATATTTTATTATGGTTAATTGAGTTTTTTCCTGTGTTTTTATAGTTTTTACCATACTAGAAATTTCAGTTTTATCTTTCAGTTTCTAAGCATAACAATGATAGACATGGTATACTTGGTTTCTCCTCTGCGGCATGGTTTTTTACCTAATGAACCTGGAAGACTATCATGGTGTTTCATAGCCAAGAAATTAATGTTTTCTAGATTGTTGAGCCTATGAATATTAATATAATTTTTTATTTAAAAATATATATAGATATATTTTAATCTTAATTTTTTTAGTACTTTATTTTAATCAATTTTAATATTATTTTTTTTTGAAGATATTACACTTGTGTCCTGATTTATTTTCATCTATATTAATATTTAATAAATTCATAATTCATTTCACAATAAGTAGATGAACAATAAATTGTAATACCATATCATATTGTAAATGCATATTTCCTTTTGTAACAAGTATTTATGTATTAGAATAATGTATAAAATCAATATATATTTGAGTTTGAAACACATAACCCCTCTCACACATAGTAAAGCCCTAGTCACTAAACCACCTCGCTCCTCCCTGCCTTAATGAAACCCCAAACCCTGACCCACACATGTCGATGTTAACATGATGGTATCAGTTGAACAAGTTGTCCTCCTCACTAATCCGTAACACATGCCATATAAAAGAGGCAAATTAGTAGATTTGAGGCTGAACCGTTTCAATTGATACTTGAGGTTGTGATTTCTCACTTCACTTGAGCGACCAAGAGCTTTTTCTCCTGTCTTACTCCATAGCCTGCCTGTCATTCCGAGGCGTTTTACCATCTGAAAAGTAGAATCAACATCTAGAGGAAATCTTGTGGAGAAACCGGATAAACTTTAATGCAAATTCCCCTCAATCTACCTCTTGATTTTAATGACGTATCAACTAATGAGCGAGTAGAGAAATTGCAAGAATGGTTGAATTTATTCCACCTAGTGTAGGTAGACATTGACATGGAGTATGAATATATTGTCTCCACACTTACGCACAATTCAAAGGATTCATAATATTTTGGTTGGAAAAACTCCCATGTAGCATTGAAAATGAAATTGGTTTATTGTCGGAAGGAGGGACAAAGATGCTATCAAAAGAACAAGTAAGAAACTTAGCTACACTTATAAAGGGAATTGTGGTATCCTTTGGTTTATGGAAGAAGATTACCAAGGACAGCAACATGAAAATGTTGTTAGGGATGGAATTAGTGAGTTTAAAAGTATTTAATGAATTCATGAGGGATTATGAAAAATTGTCTTGCACAAGAAATCATGTAGATGATAATAAAATCAAGCTAAATATCATAACAATAATTCCTTATTCAATTCTTGATAAAGTACATATATCATGCATGTAAATAGAAATTAGATATTACTAATTTAACCCTTGCAAATGTAGCTGAAATTATAAGAATTTGCATAGAAGATTTATGTATGCATAAAAGGTCCATAAAAAAGATGATAAAGAAAAAAGTTGATTTGAAAGATTGGTATTGTTTTTCATAAATCAATATAACAAGTCAAAAAAAAGGAAAGAAACGCTTCTAAAAGAAAATGAGATATTGAATTAAGAGTCCCAAGATAGATGAATCCTTGAAAGAATTATTAGAAGAAAAGACATTTCAAAAAAAAAAAAGTTTGATAATAAAAACCAACAAGGAAATGATTGTTATCTCTATGGAGAGCCAAGAATTTTTTGAAAAGATTGTTCCCCGATAAAATCTAAAGTTGAGTCCCTTTATGCAAATCGAGAGTTCAATGAAAATTGGGACTATATCCAATCATATGTTGATTCAAGCTTTTCTTGATAAGTCGAAATTTGCAAGTTAAACTCTTATGAAGTCGAAGCCTAGGTATTAGTAGAGAAAGCCAAAAGAAATAAATAATATGATTTGTTGGAAATAGTTGAACAAGTAAACACAAGAATAACAAGCTCCCAATAGAGAAAAACATAAGATTTTTGCAAGAAACGATCATTACAACTAATGTAGGAGTATGCCAAACAATAGAAAAAGATACAAGGCTTATAAAAGATACCACTTTGGCTTGGTCTTCTCCTCTTCTAGTTGTTATGCATATATGTATGTGTGGTGTGTGTACACAATCATTCACAATACTTTCATCTTATTACTAGACATTTCAGTTTTATCTTTCATTTTCAAAGCATAACAGTGATAGACATGGTATACTTGGTTTCCCCTCAGGAGTATGTTTTTTTGCCTAATAAACCTGGAAGACTATCATGGTGTTTCATATCCAAGAACTTAATGATTTATAGACTGTCCAGACTGCTAATCTTAATATAGTTTTTTACTTAAAAATACATATAGATATCTTTTAATCTTAATTTTTTTAATACTTGATTTTAATCTATTTTAATATTAATGCATATTTCTTTTGTAACAAGTATTTATGTATTACAATAATGTATAAAATCAATATCTCTTTGAGTTTGAAACACTTAACCCCGCTCACACATAGCAAAGCCCTAGTTACGTCGAAAGGCATACACCTGTTGACTATGGGCACTTTTAATGATGTTTTAACTTTAAATCTTAATCTTATGGTCGGGAATTGAAGATGCTGGCATATTCTTAGTCGTCCTCCCAAATCAATGAACTAGATATCATGTTCATAACTTCCTTTCATTTATAAATGCTTATGTTTCCTTGTTTACTTTTTCACATTTACTTTATATGATTAATAATTTACTGCACTAGTCATAGATGGCCACGTTTACTTAATGAACATGAATAAATATGTATAGAATACCCTATTGTCACGTTCTGATATGAATAACACATGTCAAATTATGAATTTGAAGACGTCGAATAATGAATTATGCCACCTTTGGCACACCTTTGGCTTGCATTAGTTCACTTCTCGCACATCTGATTCTCTCATATTGGCAATGAAACATGTCTACGTTTAGTGTTTTTTTCAGGTAACAGTCGGGGTTAACCTAGCGATAGTTCATTGTCACATTCAGGTATGAATAAAAAATGTCAAATTATGAATCTGAAGAGGCCGACTGATGAATTATGCCACATTTGGCACACATTAGTTCACTCCTGTGCATGTGATGCTCTCATATTGGGAGTGAAACATGTCCTCATTTGAATTAACCTTATTTGTTTCAAGTAACTGTCGGGGTTAACCTAGAGATAGTTCATTGTCACGTTTGGGTATGAATAACAAATGTCAAATTATGAATCTGAAGAGGCCAACTGATGAATTATTCCACATTTGACACACATTTGGCATGCATTAGTTCACTCCTAGATCATGTGATGCTCTCATATTGGGAGTGAAATGTGTCCGTGTTTGAATTAATTGTATTTGTTTCAAGTAACA
This sequence comes from Picea engelmannii, assembly GCA_009831015.1. Lineage (NCBI taxonomy): Eukaryota > Viridiplantae > Streptophyta > Pinopsida > Pinales > Pinaceae > Picea > Picea engelmannii. The sequence goes on from ML784015.1 coordinate 113,704, forward strand.
GTCAGGGTTAACCTAGAAATAGTTGAATTAACATGGTGTTTGGCACATTTTGGCACAATAGATGGATATGTGTGAGATTTTATTTTAAAAAACCCAACCCTCGGCACTGCAGCTACATTTCAAGATATTAGATGTTGTGAGATGAATTTCAGAGAATTTGATGGTTTATGGATGGGAGAGTTTGGGAAAGAAAACTATAGGAAGTTCTCAATCACTTTTATAACTACTCCCTCTCTCTAGAAATGGTTGTTTTTTTGGTTCATTTGATTTTCTGACCTTCTCTCTGCAAATGTTTTTTTTTTTCAATTTGATTTTCTGTATTGTTAAGTGTATGCTGACTGTAGATTCAGAGACTGTGTTTCAAAGCACCAAAATGACTATGGCCAAGAAAATCAACCCGAGCTGAGAATTTAAACATCAAGGAAACATCATAGAGAGGAGCAACATCTCTCACTTGGACGAAGGCAACACATAGGAGAAACATCAATCGTGCAACGCAAATAGGTTAACAGATTTGTCTTTGTCACCTCGCAGAGTAGTGGATAGGAACAATAAACAATTGCGGAACCCTAAACCTGTACTTGATAATTGAATAACTATATCTTTGTTTGTTAAATATAGAATAATATTGGATTAACTACAGACTGTATCTATAAAAAAAGAATGGTTAATCTCTCGTATATAAACCACAAATTCAATTATCTGCCCGTTTGAAAATTAAGATTGGTTCATTCATATGGCCACTTGAAATATAGATTCATGGGGTGTTTCATTGCAGGTAGAGATCCTTGATTTATTTTGTTTTATCAATAAATTGGTTCAGCCCGCATTGAAATTGATCTGAATTGGTTTTAAAATTAGCCTACATGGATATGTGTTTAGGTACATTATAAATTAATAATTGAAATTGATTGGAATTGGTTTTAAAATTAGCATACATGGATATGTGTTTAGGTACATTATAAATTAATAACTATAGCTATTTTTTTTAACTAAAAAATTATACCTATAGACTATAATCGATTATGCCTATAGATTATAAAAAAAACGAGTGGTTGATCTCTAGTATATAAACCACGAATTCTATGGTCTGCCTCTCGACAATCAAGATTGATTCATTCATATGGCCACTTGAATTATAGATTTGGTGGATTTCCCGAGTATTTCATTGCGATTGGAGATTCTTGATTTATTCTGTTCCATCAATAAATCGGTTCAGACCCCATTGAAATCGATAAGAATTGGTTTTCAAATTAATACGCATCGATTTGTATTTAGTGCTGCATAAAAATAAGACATGAAAGTTCTTTATGGAGTAATCAATAGGTAAGGTTTTACTAATAATAAGGTAAGATTTTATTAACAATAAGAGACCAAATATTAAAAAACAAATTTGATTTAAAAAACCTTCACTATAATTTGATTTATATTTGTGCGTTTCAATTAACCATTTTGTGTGGGCGTTTCAATTAACGGTAGAATTGAATGCGAATCGTGATTGTGCAGGTTATTAGAGTTACGGTTATTGTTCTTTCCTTTTTTTTTCCAACTGAGCCACCATTTTTTTACCGGACTGAGCCACCATTTTTTTTCCAACTGAGCCACCATTTTTTTACCGGACTTTCATGAGTTTTAAATATGAATAACAACTGAAAAAATATTGTTAGCGGGCGGATGGGTCTGGTCGGTGGATGTGAAGTGCCAGTTTCAACCTCCAACCTCCGGGTTTCAATCAACAATGCTATGTGTGGACGTTTCATTTAAAGTGGAATTGGATACAAATAGTCTTTGTGCAGCTACATAGGTTAATAGGGTTAAGGTTATAAAGTTATAAACAGTTTAATCTTCAAAAAATTGTATATATGTAATTTTACATTAATTAAATACAATTTTAATATAATTAAATTTTATTTTTAATATAATTATAGTATAATTAAATATAAATTAAATATAATTAAATCTTATAAAGTTTAAATAATTTAATCTTTAAAAAATTATAAATATATTTAACTATACATTAATTAAATATAATTTTAATTAAACATTTAATATATTAATTAAATATAATTTTACATTTTATAATTTCATATTTTTAAAGGTTATTATTATTTTGTAAATAAAATTAATCATTTTGCCTTATAATTATTTTCTAAATTAAATAATTTTTTTGTTAAAAATTCTAATTGTAATTGATTAAATGAAATTTTATCATTAAAAAATTTGA
>ML784015.1:126583-142406 GCA_009831015.1 Picea engelmannii
ACCGGGTTTCCCTGTGATACCTCTTAACTCAATTTCTTTTCCTTCCAATGAAAATTTCATGAAAAGTTCTTGAAAACTAAAAGCCATTGTTCCTAATGATCATAACCATTGGATTCCTAGTACAACATCTGCACCACCCATGGGTATAGCAATCATTGGAATATTCATTACACATTCCCCCATAGTAAGATTGATCTTATTGCATTTTCCTGAGCAATTGATAGTTCCTCCATCTGCAATCATTACTTGAAACTTTGGCACTGGATATACAAAGCAATTGAGAGCTTTGGCTAATTTATAGTGAATGAAAATATGAGTACTTCCAGAATCAATTAAGACTATTACCTTTTTGTTTTTGATGTATCCTTTGATCTTGAGGGTTTGAGGAGTGATAATTCCATCCAATGCATTACACGATATCGCAGGAGTCAACTCTTCAGACGAAATTGCTTCTACGTTTTCATCTTAAGATGGTTCTTGTTCTTGTTCTTCTTCCTCTTCACAATCTATGTAGAATAATTTCTTCTCACCACACTTATGTCCCTTACTGTAGTTGCTGTCACAATTAGAGCATAAACCTTTTTCTTTTCTTTCCTCCAATTGTTGAGGTGTCAACCTTGTAGGTTAAGGTGTTTTAGAAGAAGGAGCATTCTTCTCTCTATAGATGTTAGGATTGGTCCTTCTAGTAGCCATAGGCATATTTTTACTTTAAAAATTTCTTGCCACCTTAAATGCATTGTCCAATAATTTGGGTTCCCAAAGGCGAACCTCATGTTGAATATTATCCTTTAAAGTTCCCATGAATACATAAATCAAGTGCTCATCTGGAATATCGGTTACCTTTATATTCAATCTTTGGAATTTCTCAGTGTGCTCGGTAACTGAACCCTTTTGCTTGAGATTTATCAATTGGCTAAAGAAGGTATTGCTTCTTGTATCCTCATAGTGTGCTATTATTTCTTTCGTGAAAATTGTGCAAGTGACGAGTGATTTTGGAGAAAAAAGACATCGATACCATACAAATTGATTAGGTTCTAAATTAAAGAAACAATTCGTACCTTTTGTGTATGTGGCACATTATGGAGATCAAAGAATTGCTCCATTTGAAGTATCCATGTGATTGGGTCCTTGGCATCAAACTTCCTCATATCAATCTTAGGAAAATTGTTGGTATCCAAACCAAAGTTGGAGTTTCTCCATTCTTGATTCACCTTCCTTGTGTCCTCATCATGAATTTCATGGGATGCATTTTCACTTTCGGGTGTCTTCTCTATTACGAAATTTTTCAATACTTCCATGATCTCCCCTTTTAAACCCTCCATCATCTCTTGTAGTTCATCTTTTGTTACTATCTTCTTTTGTAAATCATTTATGTCCCTACACATTTCTTCACCTTCATCAAGAGTCCAAGTAGGATTGTCTGGAGGCTTATCTGGTGTAGAAGTTCCCTTTTTGGGTGGCATGTTGGCCAAGTATCACTTTTGAACCTTGATTTTGAGGTGGTTATGCTAGACAATCTTTCTTTTGTTGTATCTCCCAAGTTTCAGCGCTTCTGGGTATGAAACTTTATTTTATGTAGTTCTCTAATATTTCTTCTCTATAATGCCATAGGTCTGATCAAAATTGGATGTGCCAAGAGGAATTTACGGTAACTTCCCAACAACTTGCCAATTTTTGTCCTTTCCAAGAGATCTCACTTGTATAGCGTGCCCCGCACAAAATAATTGATATAAAATTCTGAAACTCGCACCAAAAATACTACATATTGTGCACGATCCAATGAAACTAGTCTCACTCAATTTGGATACTCTAGGAAGAAGTTATGATTGTTTTACCTAGAACACCTTCTTGGGACTAGTCAATAGGACTAGTCAGATACCTTATCTTACACAAGGTTTATATACAAATTTAAGATGACCCATAAGCTGAAATTTTTACCACAGATACCTTACTAATTTCTGTAAATAGCCTCTAGATTTTAGGGTCTAAAACGTTACATAAAAAATTTTGTAGCTAAAATTCCGCAATGACTCAGTTCAAGATGATTCTAGAACCTCATATTGTACAGGCTGTATCTCTGAAAGTATAAGGCCTCAAGAGATGAATTTTGAACCCAACATACCTTGATCCATCTACTAAATATCATTGAAGTCATTCCTTCTGAAACATTGTATAAAAATAGTTATAGAAAAAATTCCAAGGTGTCTCATATGTAGCAGTGAAGCCCCAAGACCTTGAGCTCTGATAACATATGTTAAGAACCAAATATCAATATGGCATAGAAAAACCTCAGAAAAAGTATTGAACGCCTTGAAAAAGAGATAATTTCATATAATAAGCCTCTTTGAGGGGGCAACCTCCTTTTACCCCACTTAAATGTTTAAGTATAGGATGATTCAAAATGAAAATGTCTCCTTGGTATATATAGGAGACTAGGAGGTATAATTACAACTAATGGCCTAAATCCGACATAAATAAAATAACATTAATAATATAATATGCCTCAATTAAGGGGTAATGATCCAATATTAGGGCTTAACACTCAAACATCATTTCACAAAACATCTCTTTTCCGACGTTTCATATGACGTTGTTATTGCGACGTTTCATGCAGATTTGATGTCGCTCTTGCCACCTCCAAGACGTCACTCTTGCCACCTACAAGACGTCTCTCTTTCCACCTCCTAGACATTGCTCTTTCCACGTCTTGGAGGTGGCAAGAAATACGTCTTGGAGGTGGCAAGAGAGACGTCTTGGAGGTTGCAAGAGAAACGTCTGGAGGTGGCAAGGCCAATGTCCAGGAGGTGGCAAGAGAAATGTCTGGGAGGTGGCAAGACCGACGTCCTTTGGCCGTCCCTAGTAGGTTATAGAATCTCATTATCCAACGCCATTATGGAATTGAGTGTGTCTGCGTTAGCCATTGAAATCCAAACTATTCACATGAGGGAGAAAGAGATCACTATGTCTCTCAACAGAATTCACATTAATATGAGAATAATGTTGATGAATTCTCTGTTGCAAGATATGATGCCAAGTATCATCATGACTGATCATTTTCATATTGATGAACTCATATCCATGAGAGCGCCAACCAAAACTCTCCTTGAGGGTGAAGCGACTCTTGGTAAGTTTATTAGGAACATACATGGGTATCAGAGCGATCTGCTCCTTGTCGTTCTTAGTGCATGTCCCCGACGAGGTTAGGGTATAGAGGTTTAGGTCTTGAGATTGTTTCTCTTGAGTACAACCACTATCACCCTCCCAAGTAACCTCCTATGGAGGAAGAACAAAGGTACGAGGGAGTAGGAGATAGTATCAAATTGTTGCTCGTGGAATCCCTCACGCGATAGAGGAACATAGTAATATAGTAAAACAATAAATCTTAGATTCTATTAATGAATGTTTGGAATACAAAAGACTGTAAAATGAAAATAACAAAAGCAATATAGAATGGTGGTAGCTCATCTCTGAAGAGAGATGTGTCGACTATGTTGTAATGTACCTAGTCTCCGATTGAGTTATGTCACCACCTTGCACATGCTCTGATACCAAACTATAGCGTACCCAGTCTCCCAATGAGTCATGTTACTCTAAGAATCCCACTACACAGTTTCTACCTTAAACACAGTCTGCACAATTTCACTTTAAGTAACGTGCTCAACCCAATTTTGATTCTCACTACATAACTTGTCACAGTGAAAGAAACATTCTCTTTTTAATACAAAATTAAGCAGCAGAGATAACTCAAAACTACACACACAACCATCTAGACGTCATGCACCAACTCAAGTTTCACTATGCGGAAAATCCAATTCTGGGTCTGCACATACAAATCCCAACCTCTTAATACACACATGTTACTATACTACGTACCCAACCACTCAATCCTCTTCTTCCAATACTTGTAACCAATTTTACGAGATTATCTTAGTAGGAAAGGATATCATCCACTGACAAAATCATACACTACTACAAATATAGGTTGTAAGCATTATATTTACAGGTGCACGCAACAATAAACATAATAACACCAAATAATTATTTGCAACAACATACAAGAATTAACCCATGTCAAACATAAACAAATATGCACACAGTAACCAAGACAAGAACACAAAGAATGCTTATATTTTATAAAAGTCACCAATTGCAGCCTTGACTCATATGTTCCTTTCATCCATATAAGTTGTTTCTCATAATATTTTAGCAGCGGGTCACCCCTAAGTTGGGGCTCAACTCCACTTGGAAAAAAGGGTCCTAGCAACAACCTATGGTATGTGACTAAACAAAATTTACTCAGTTCAAGATGCATGTTGCTGCAACTAGCCCACAATCCCTCATTCCGCATGCACCCATCACACCCAAGGAAGTGTGTCCCTTCTCTGCTAACCAATCCTTTTGGTTACCCCACTTCCCTTCCCAAGGTTACCAACAACAGACCGGATAAGAAGTCTTTGAGCCCTTCAACTAATGCACAACGCAGAAAGGGACAACTCTCAGAAAAAAACATCACCTGGAGAGTATTCCCACGGGTCTAACAACCACTCCACAATAGCCAATCTCTCACCCAGAGAGACTTCTCAGGGTTTTTTAACCTGTCTCTTTGATATTATCTCGGAATACATCCCCCACAAATCCCTACAAGCTTCTTTGGGTAGATAAGGTAATAATTGGATTTTATATACAGTCTGAACTCTTCCCATCATGAGATCTTGCAACATCAATCATCATGCAATAGTAATAATACCCCAAAAAACACTAAGTCTAGCAATATATATTGCATGTCTTCCACTTGACACTTATCATCTCCAAAACCATCTTTAAGCCACTTGGTGACATGTTCCCTATCCTTGGAAACTTAGGATAAAATAATAATATATCTGACATTACACTTTTCTCAAAATATTATTAAAATATTACTTCAAGACTTATGATTCACCCCCTTTTTCCCTTTTTCCAGTGGAGTATACCCCTAGTCTCTTTTCGTCTAAGTCAGTCAGTGCTCAGTGATGCAATATTATATTAATATTTATGATTATATTTACATGGATAGGCGTGCTATCCCATATATTTCTAGGCTCACCGACCTCATAATCACACATTCTCTCCAGCCTCCATACATATTCATTCATTCACATGCACTAACCCAAGTGCACTCAACATAGTGCAATGTATGCACTTACCCAAGTGCATGCAACACATTGAATCTGTGCACCTTGTCTTTGTTAACACTTCTTTGTTCACTACTCTGATGCATGCAACACAAAAATCCAGGTGTCAATGGCTCACCAACCTATATATACATTACATAAACCATTATCATCCACGACTCACCAACCTATATGTACAATTACAAAGGGTTATGATCGTGGAAATTACAATCACGTCCTCCTTATTTATGCATTGTCCTCGGTGCATCATATACACATGTACATACACAAATTTCAAACACCATAAAAAATATGAGGATACTATGCTTATATAGAATCCTTGTTCTCTCAAGTTGCATTCACGGGACCGTACCAGGTTCATTAGACATTTACCAATTCCATGACTTGATTCTGAACCTACTTGATTTTCCGATCCAATATGAAAATCGATCGAACTTGAAATTCATCTTCTAGATCCACCTAAATCACATTCCAATCAAAGACATGATTAACATTAGGTACATACTTCTTAAGAAATGACACATGCAAAAAATTATGATTTCATAAGGACACGGAAAATGCAATCATATAAGCAATGGGACCGATCATTTGAAGGATTTCAAATGGCCCACAATAGCGCCTTGCTAACATAGAACACTTTCCCAACTTCAAGGAACTTCACTTAGCCTTCACTTTCAGAAATACATGATCACCCACTTCAAATTCCCTAATGGTTGTAACATGCATTTCATGCATCCTCTTGTTGAGTGCATCAACCACCTTGTTCTCCTTTAATCTGATATGATTTATGTCGAAGTCATACTTACTGAGGAACTATAACCACCTACTTTTTCTGGCATTCAAACTTGGTTGTCCTTTAAAATATTTCATACCACAATGGTATGTTTTCAACTCAAATCTTTTACCCATGAGATAATGTCGCCGCATCTTCAAAGCATGCTCTATGGCTGCCAATTCCAAGTCATGTGTAGCATAGATCCTTTCATGTTCTTTCAACTTCCTTGACTCATAGGATACCACATGTCCATTCTAACTCAGGACTTGACAGTACCCAATGCCATTCTGGAATTGAAGGTGTCTGCGTTGGCCATGAAACTCCAAACTATTCACATGAGGGAGAAGGAGACCACTCTGTCTCTCAACATGATTCGCATTAATATGAAAATAATGTCGATGAATGCTCTACTGCAAGATATGATGCAAAGTATCATCATCATTGATCTTTTGCACCTTGAGAAACTCTTATCTATCAGAGCACCCATCAAAATCCTCCTTGAGGGTGATGCGACTCGTAGTAAGTTTATTAGGAACATACATGAACCTATGATCTTTAATTGCAGCTCTCATATTATTCTAGCCCTTCTACTTATGGTTCCCCTTGTTCATATTCCCCTGCCTGCAGGCATGTAACTCCCTCTGGTTCATCGTTCATTCTAATGTCTCCTTGCATCCGTAATCCTTGCCATTTGAATGTTGGAACCTTCAGGGTAGGGCCATCTTGGGCAGCAAGAGCAGCAATAGGCATTGTCGATTACTATGAAACACATGTGCCTGAGGATGACAAAGAAGACTCGGAGGTTGAATTACAAGTGGGAATGGTTATCCCATATTTGGGATGCACCAGGACCCAAAACTCTAAGTTCTTTCACACCCTTGAACTATGTTGGCATGTCAAGACGATGGTAGTTCTCGACATGCTGCCAAAAGATGAATATTTTCATTAGCTCAAAGGCTGAATGGAGATGTTGGAGATACATATGGAATACATGTCCAAAGTCATCACTTGGTTGGCTCACAAACACATAAGCGTCTTCTAGCCACCCATTTCTCGTCCCAGGGCTATGACTGTTGGTTCTAGAGATGTAACTATTGGTCCTCATGATGGTATTTATGAAAATGACATTGGTCCTAGAAAGTCCTCTTCTATGGAACTTCACATTCCAAAGAATTTCTAGAATATTTTATTATGGTTAATTGAGTTTTTTCCTATGTTTTTATAGTTTTTACCATACTAGAAATTGCAGTTTTATCTTTCAGTTTCTAAGCATAACAGTGATAGACATGGTATACTTGGTTTCCCCTCTGCGGTATGGTTTTTTACCTAATGAACCTGGAAGACTATCATGGTGTTTCATAGCCAAGAACTTGATGTTTTCTAGATTGTTGAGCCTCTGAATATTAATATAATTTTTTATTTAAAAATATATATAGATATATTTTAATCTTAATTTTTTTAATACTTTATTTTAATCTATTTTAATATTATTTTTTTGAAGATTTTACACTTGTGTCCTGATTTATTTTCATCTATATTAATATTTAATAAATTCATAATTCATTTCACAATAAGTAGATGAACAATAAATTGTAATACCATATCATATTGTAAATGCATATTTCCTTTTGTAACAAGTATTTATGTATTACAATAATGTATAAAATCAATATATCTTTGAGTTTGAAACACATAAACCCTCTCACACATAGTAAACTCGTAGTCACTAAACCACCTCGCTCCTCCCTGCCTTAATGAAACCCCAAACCCTGACCCACACACGTCGATGTTAACATGACGGTATCAGTTAACATACCGTCATGTTAACTGATACCGTCATGTTATCAGTTAACTTGAGGTTGAACCGTTTCAATTGATACTTGAGGTTGTGATTTCTCACTTCACTTGAGCAACCAAGAGCTTTTTCTCCTGTCTTACTCCATATCCTGCCTGTCATTCCGAGGCGTTTTACCATCTGAAAAGTAGAATCAACATCTGGAGGAAATCTTGTGGAGAAACCGGATAAACTTTAATGCAAATTCCCCCTCATTCTACCTCTTGATTTTAATGACGTATCAACTAATGAGCGAGCAGAGAAATTGCAAAAATGGTTGAATTTATGCCACCTAGTGTAGGTATACATTGACATGGAGTATGAATATCTTGTCTCCTCACTTACACACAATTCAAAGGATTCATAATATTTTGGTTGGAAAAACTCCCATGTAGCATTGAAAATGAAATTGGTTTATTGTGGGAAGGAGGGACAAAGCCGCTATCAAAAGAACAAGTAAGAAACTTAGCTACACTTATAAAGGGAATTGTGGTATCTTTTGGTTTATGGAAGAAGATCACCAAGGACATCAACATGAAAATGTTGTTAGGGATGGAATTAGTGAGTTTAAAAGGATTTAATGAATTCATGAGGGATTATGAAAAATTGTCTTGCACAAGCAATCATGTAGATGATAATAAAATCAAGCTAAATATCATAACAATAATTCCTTATTCAATTCTTGATAAAGTACATATATCATGCATGTAAATAGAAATTAGATATTACTAATTTAACCCTTGCAAATGTAGCTGAAATGATAAGAATTTGCATAGAAGATTTATGTATGGATAAAAGGTCCATAAAAAAGATGATAAAGAAAAAAGTTGATTTGAAAGATTGGTATTGTTTTTCATAAATCAATATAACAAGTCAAAAAAAAAGGAAAGAAACACTTCTAAAAGAAAATGAGATATTGAATGAAGAGTCCCAAGGATAGATGAATCCTTGAAAGAATTATTAGAAGAAAAGACATTTCCAAAAAAAAAAAAGTTTGATAATAAAAACCAACAAGGAAATGATTGTTATCTCTATGGAGAGCCAAGAATTTTTTGAAAAGATTGTTCCCAAATAAAATCTAAAGTTGAGTCCCTTTATGCAAATCGTGAGTTCAATGAAAATTGGGACTATATCCAATCATATGTTGATTCAATCTTTTCTTGATAAGTCGAAATTTGCAAGTTAAACTCTTATGAAGTTGAAGCCTAGGTATTAGTAGAGAAAGCCAAAAGAAAGAAATAATATGATTTGTTGGAAATAGTTGAACAAGTAAACAAAAGAATAACAAGCTCCCAATAGAGAAAAACATAAGATTTTTGCAAGTAACGATCAGAACAATTGATGTAGGAGTAGGCCAAACAATAGAAAAAGATACAAGGCTTATAAAAGATACCACTTTGGTTTGGTCTTCTCCTATTCTAGTTGTTATGCATATATGTATGTGTGGTGTGTGTACACAATCATTTGCAATACTTTCATCTTACTATCAAGACTATTGCCACCACTACATTAATTATTGGAGAGAGAGAGAGAGTAGACTATTTCCGCCACTACACTAATTATTGCATAGGGAGTAGAGGATTGACACCACTACACTAAATATTGCACAGAGAGTAAATTATTGCTGCCACCACACTAATTATTGCAGAGGGAGTAACCAGATACATATGCAGCCAGATATAATTGAGATGTATAATATAACATAACATTAATTATAAACTAAATTGGAATACAAAAGAGATTGATTTAAAAAACAAAATCAACCATAATAATAAAATTTAAATAAAATAATAATAAAATATATACTAATATATATATATATTATCCCCACATGGGGTGTCTACAAGCATGCAAGCTCAAATGTCTGTGGGGGATCGTATAGAGGTAGAGTTCATCTGTTGGAATATATAATTCCTACTTATCTAATGTTCTTGCTAATGTATTGAGAGGTAGAGTTCATCTCTATGTGAGTTGTGTGATCCTATTATTAAGAGGTTGTTAGAGAGTTGGATTGGTGAGATCCTAGTTTGGTGTGTGGTTGAGATATTCTCTCAACCTCTCCAGTTATCTTTAGAATAAGTTAGATCTGATAACAACCTGTACACTCTATATAATAGAGTCCATTGTATTGATATTGAGGTAATAGAATGTTTGTTTAAATCACTCTACTCTCCCATTTTAACATGGTATCAGAGCGTCAGGACTGGGCGTGACTCCCTCATGGAAGTGCCTAGGTACATGAGGAGAGTAGAGGCGTGTGTTTGACTTATAGGAGCTTCCGTCTAGAGCGTGGAATGCTACGTGCTCATCTCGTCGACTGTTATTTGGTGTGTTGCGTGTTGTGTTCATCTGTTGACTGTTGTGTGGAGTGTCTACATTCCAGAGGCACGTTTGGGCACGTGGATAGAGCATGGAGTATCCACATTCCAGAGGCACGTTTGGGCACAGCGTGGAGTATTTTATTGTGCCATATATCAGCGTGAATGCCCAGAGAGTGAACCTGTGAGAAGGTTTGAGCCTTGCAGAAGCGTAGATGGACGCATAAAGAACTTCGCCATTCTGGTAATGGAAAATAAATCCTCTGATCATATATTAAGGTGGATGAAGCGGCTGAACCCACAAATTGATGGAGTCACAGGCAAGGAATCGAACGCAATGTCTGTTGCAAATCCCAAATCGTCACGTATATTCTTTGACGATGAAGCAGATTACGTTGATCCCGATCCTGGCCATCTGTTTGAAGAAGTCCGAGAACAAGTGTTTGGGTCCAATGATACCTCCGTGGATCCCCCTCCCATGAATGGATTCATGCAGCAGGTAGAGAGCATGACCCCCAACATGTCGGAGTTGGTAAAAGAATGGAAAATCCGTTCCCTCGAGCAAATCTATCTTTTCTCCTTGGCCGTGAAGGAGCACCAGATCATGGAGGCCATGATGGGACCCCAGCTGAAGGATGAGGTCATGAAGATCATGCCCGTGCAGAAGCAGACGAGGGCCGGGCAGGGGACTCGATTCAAGGCATTCGTTGTTGTGGGTGATGGAAATGGCCATGTAGGGCTTGGGGTCAAGTGTAGCAAAGAGGTGGCCACGGCTATCCGCGGAGCTATTATTTTGGTGAAGCTTTCGGTTATTCCCGTGAGGAGGGGTTATTGGGGTAACAAGATTGGGAAGACCCATACTGTGCCTGTTAAGGTCACCGGGAAGTGTGTCTTTGTTACCATCAGAATGGTGCCAGCGCCTAGAGGTGCCAGGATCGTGGCCACCTGCGTGCCCAAGAAGGTTCTGCAACTGCAATGTAGTGGTTCGATCGGCGAGTGCATAATGGAAGCGAGCGTGATCTGTCTGGCCGTGATCCCGAGGTGGTATCCCGGAACCACAGTGTTGTCGAAGAGAATGTTTAAGAAGTTCTTCTACAGATTACATGGAGGTGTTATAGCAAAATGAAGTGAGGTGTACGTGCCCATTCCGTCGGACTCACAGAGTGTTGATTGTGAGAAGTGTGATTGAGTTATGATTTTGCAAGTATTGTTACAGATATTTTTTTGGTTTGAAGGTGTGCATAGTTATGTCATTTGTGAGACATGTAATTGAAAGCAAGTCTATTTTGATGTAGTGGTCCTAGAGAATACTATGTACCTGAGCTATTGTATGCCCCCTAATGTGAAAAGTTTGTGGTAATCTAGAAACCACTATGTAAAGCATGGTTACAGGTAATCTGAGAAAACTTGATGCATGGTTGAGGGTAATCCGAGAAAACCCAGAGCATGGTTACAGGTTATCCGAGAAAACCTGGCGCATGGTTGAGGGTAATCCGAGAAAACCCAGAGCATGGTTATGGGTAAGCCGAAATAAAACCCAGGTTGATGATGATGTGATGAAGGGGGAGCTATGAGGAAGAATTGTTGAATGAACCATGTAGCTGAAAAGAATTCCTATAGAACTGGCAGTTACAGTGGCTGATGACCCATGTATTCTGGTAGATGGATTTCTTTTTATATGGACGTCAATAATCAGATGCAGGTACAAGAGGAAGCACACGAAGATATGACCACATAGATATTTAGATAAGTAGTCATTAAGGGAGAGTGTTGGAATATATAATTCCTACTTATCTAATGTTCTTTCTAATGTATTGAGAGGTAGAGTTCATCTCTATGTGAGTTGTGTGATCCTATTATTAAGAGGTTGTTAGAGAGTTGTATTGGTGAGATCCTAGTTTGGTATGTGGTTGAGATATTCTCTCAACCTCTCCAGTTATCTTTAGAATAAGTTAGATCTGATAACAACCTGTACACTCTATATAATAGAGTCCATTGTATTGATATTGAGGTAATAGAATGTTTGTTTAAATCACTTTACTCTCCCATTTTAACAGATGGGGTGTCTACAAGCATGCAAGCTCAATTGTCTGTGGGGGATCGTGTGGCACACGATTCGAGTACAGGGGAAGTCCAACCGTTGCATCATGGCCATGGAAAGGTCACCTCCACCATCATCCATTCTCCCTTCGTTCATCCTTAGTAGGTTCAAGAATTGCATTACCCAACGCCATTATGGAATTGAATGTGTCCGCATTGGCCATGAAACTCAAAACTATTGACATGAGGGAGAAGGAGATCACTCTTTGTCTCAACAGGATTCACATTAATATGAGAATAATGTTGATGAATTCTCTGCTGCAAGATATGAATCGTTTTCATCTTGATGAACTCATATCCATGAGAGCACCCACCAAAACCCTCCTTGAGGGCGATGCGACTATCGATAAGTTCATTAGGAACATACATGGTCCTCTAATCTTTAATTGCAACTCTCATATTATTTCGGCCCTTCTACTTATGTTTCCCCTTGTTCGTATTCCCCCTGTCTGTGAGCCTGTAACTGAATCTGAAGAGGCCGACTGATGAATTATGCCACATTTGACACATATTTGGCATGCATTAGTTCACTCCTAGCGCATGTGATGCTCTCATATTGAGAGTGAAATGTGTCCGTGTTTGAATTAATTGTATTTGTTTCAAGTAATAGTCAGGGTTAACCTAGAAATAGTTGAATTAACATGACGTTTTTGCAGATTTTGGCACAACAGATGGATATGTGTGCGATTTTATTTTAAAAAACCCAACCCTTAGCACTACCGCTACATTTCAAGATATTAGATGTTGTGAGATGAATTTCAGAGAATTTGATGGTTTATGGATGGGAGAGTTTGGCCAAGAAATCTATAGGAAGTTCTCAATCACTTTTATAACTACTCCCTCTCTCTACAAATGGTTGTTTTTTTGGTTCATTTTATTTTCTGACCTTCTCTCTGCAAATGTTTTTTTTTTTTCAATTTGATTTTCTGTATTGTTAAGTGTATGCTGAGTGTAGATTCAGAGACTGTGCTTCAAAGAACCAAAATGACTATGGCCAAGAAAATCGACCCGATCTGAGAATTTAAACATCAAGGAAACATCACAAAGAGGAGCAACATCTCTCACTTGGATGAAGGCAACACATAGGAGAAACATCAATCGTGCAATGCAAATAGGTTAACAGATTTGTCTTTTTCACGTCGCGGAGTAGTGGATAGGAACAAGAAACAATTGCGGAACCCTAAACCTGTACTTTATAATTGAATAACTATATCTTTGTTTGTTAAATATAGAATAATATCGGATTAACTACAGACTGGATCTATAAAAAAAGAATGGTTAATCTCTGGTATATAAACCACAAATTCAATTATCTGCCCCTTTGAAAATTAAGATTGGTTCATTCATATGGCCACTTGAAATATAGATTCATGGGGTATTTCCTTGCAGGTGGAGATCCTTGATTTATTTTGTTTTATCAATAAATTGGTTCATCCCGCATTGAAATTGATCGGAATTGGTTTTAAAATTATCATACATGGATATGTGTTTAGCTACATTATAAATTAATAACTATAGCTATTTTTTTTCACTAAAAAATTATACCTATAGACTATAATCGATTATACCTATAGATTATAAAAAAAACGAGTGGTTGATCTCTGGTATATAAACCACGAATTCTATGGTCTGCCTCTTGGACAATCAAGATTGATTCATTCATATGGCCACTTGAATTATAGATTTGTGGGATTTCCCGAGTATTTCATTGCGATTGGAGATTCTTGATTTATTCTGTTCCATCAATAAATCGGTTCAGAACCCATTGAAATCAATAGGAATTGGTTTTCAAATTAATACGCATCGATTGGTATTTAGATCTGCATAAAAATAAGACATGAAAGTTCTTTATGGAGTAGTCAATAGGTAAGGTTTTACTAATAATAAGGTAAGATTTTATTAACAAGAGACCAAATATTAAAAAACTATTTTGATTTAAAAAACCTTCACTGTAGTTTGATTTATATTTGTGCGTTTCAATTAAGCATTTTGTGTGGGCGTTTCAATTAACGGTAGAATTGAATGTGAATCGTGATTGTGCAGGTTATTAGAGTTACGGTTATTGATCTTTCCGGTTTTTTTTTTCCAGTGAGCCGCCATTTTTTTACCGGACTTTCCTGAGTTTTTCATATGAATAACAACCGAAAAAATATTGTTAGTGGGCGGATGGGTATGGTCGGTGGATGTGAAGGGCCAGTTTCAACCTCCAACCTCCAAGTTTCAATCAACAATGCTTTGTGTGGGCATTTCATTTAAAGTGGAATTGGATACGAATAGTCTTTGTGCAGCTGCATAGGTTAATAGGGTTAAGGTTATAAAGTTATAAACAGTTTAATCTTTAAAAAATTGTAAATATATGTAATTTTACATTAATTAAATACAATTTTAATATAATTAAATTTTATTTTAAATATAATTTTAAATATTAATATAATTTAAATCTTATTTTTAATATAATTATTGTATAATTAAATATAAATTTAATATAATTAAATCTTATAAAGTTTTAAATAATTTAATCTTTAAAAAAATGTAAATATATTTAACTATACATTAATTAAATATAATTTTAATTAAATCTTTAATATATTAATTAAATATAATTTTAGATTTTATAATTTCATATTTTTAAAGGTTATTATTATTTTGTAAATAAAATTAATCATTTTGCCTTATAATTATTTTTTAAACTAAATAATTTTTTTGTTAAAAATTCTAGTTGTAATTGATTAAATGAAATTTTATCATTAAAAAATTTGATCCATTTCAAATCATCAAAATCGTGTTTGTTTGTTTTTTTTAATTTAAAAAATCAATTAATATCTAACATTGTACATTAATGTAAATTAATACTTTAATTTATATTAATGTAATAATGTGTTTTTAATATAAGCATTGCTAAGATAAGAACAAATTCTCAGGAGCTCCATAGTGAAACTAGACGTTAGTCAATTCCTAAAACGCCATGGGATGAAAGAGTGTGTCACCTTTGTGACACTAAGAAGGTTGAAGATGAAAAACACTTTCTCTTAGATTGTCCAACCTATACCCATATTAGATCTCATTTTCAAAATATTGATCAGACTACCAACCTTCCTAACCTCTTAACTCAACAAAAGTATGGTGATCTTGGAAAGCTTCTCTTAATGCTTTTCGAGCACATAAACAAAATTCTAAAGAATCCCAAGTAATCAATGTCTTTAGAATTAGTCACATAATTCTTTCTATCAATGTCTTTAGAATTAGTATCAATGTCTTTAGAATTAGTCACATAATTCTTTCTATCAATGTCTTTAGAATTAGTATAAATTGTCATCTGCAACGGGTAAAACAAGTTGATTTCCTTTAAATGTTGTTAGGAAAAATATAAATTATCATCTATAATGTATAAATCAAGTAGATTTGTTATCAATGAGCTTAGAACAATATAACTCATCATCTACAAAGATCCATATGATTTGTTATAAATGCTCATATAATAACTATAACTCATTAAATGATTTGTTGTTACAATGTGATGAACATAGTGTTGAGTCTTTCAATTTGACGAACATTGCATCGAGTTTCACAATTTAACGGACATAACCATATTTTCGCAATGTGACGAACATGACTTGCCATAACC
>ML784015.1:160770-187022 GCA_009831015.1 Picea engelmannii
ATAGATTGCTCCATGTAGTTCATCTAACAATTCATCAATGACGAGAATGGGAAACTTATCTTTAATAGTGATCTCGTTGAGCTCTCTATAATCTGGACACATACGCCATGAACTATCTTTCTTGAATACCATTACCAGTAGTGTAGAGTAAGAACTTTGGCTAGGTCTAATAATGCCAGCCTCTAACATTTCTTCAACCATAAGCTCAATTTCACTCTTCTGGGCGTAAGGGTATCTTTATGGCTTGATGTTAGAAGGAACACTCCCAGGAATTAGGTGAATTTCATGATCGTGATTTCAAGTGGGTTGAAGACCTTTGGGAATATCTTCAAATACTTTGGAATGCTTATCAATGATCCTTTGGAGATCTTGAGGAATAGATGGCTTAGATGTTTGAACATTTAATGAGCATAGTTGTGAAATAACACCTTGATGCCCCTTTTTCAATAATTTTGTCATGCCATTAGAGCTTATCACCTTACCGGGTTTCCCTGTGATACCTCTTAACTCAATTTCTTTTCCTTCCAATGAAAATTTCATGAAAGGTTCTCGAAAATTAAAATCCACTATTCCTAATGATCATAACCATTGGATTCTTAGTACAACATCTGCACCACCCATGGGTATAGAAATCATTGGAATATTCATTACATATTCCCCCATAGTAAGATTGGCCTTATTGCATTTTCCTGAGCAATTGATAGTTCCTCCATCTGCAATCATTACTTGAAACTTTGGTGCTGGATATACAAAGCAATTGAGAGCTTTGGCTAATTTATAGTGAATGAAATTATGAGTACTGCCAGAATCAATTAGGACTATTACCTTTTTCTTTTTGATGTATCCTTTGATCTTGAGGGTTTGAGGAGTGCTAATTCCATCCAATGCTTTACACGATATCACGGGAGTCAACTCTTCAAATGAAATTGATTCTACGTTTTCATCTTGAGATGGTTCTTGTTCTTGTTCTTCTTCCTCTTAACAATCTATGTAGATTTACTCTTTCTGTCATGCAATTGCTTTTATGTTATGTAAGAATGATTTATGGTTGAATGTTTGAAATCTAAGAGGAAAGGGTAAAGGGATGAGTTTCAATTGTTTCTCTATCTGAGCAAGAGTTCTTGCAAGAAGTTCAGTTGGATTGTCCGCAAGGAGTGCGTTGACAAAGGGTTCAGAAGCTTGTCTCTGAAAGCTCAGATAAGATAGATTTTGTTCTCATTTCCTCAAAAGTGCAGCTAGGCACAAGAGACATGCAAGGTGTGTGCAGGATGAATAGAGCTTCAGGTTTTGTAACCTGAATGACTTGTTGAGAGACTATTGTTGCAGGTTTGCGAAGAGTCGAAGGGATTTCAACACTTGAAGGTGTTTGAAAGTCTACCGCAAAGAGTGCGAGCATGAGTTTTCTCAAAGACTCGAAGTCATGGGGAAGATAAGAGGGATTTTAATCTTCGAAGGGGTCGAAGGAAGGCAAGAGGCCAAGTACCTTGGAAATTTGAAGGAAGGCGTAGTGACGTCGGACCGCAAAAGAACAAGTTCTGCGGAGAGAGATACTTTGTTTAGTTCGTGCAGAAGTTCTCAAGAGAACAGACGGGCGGTCGGAATTCTCAGTGGAGAGTTCGTGAAGTCCCGTGAGCTTTCAGATCTCATGGAGGAGCAGGGGAGTTACAACAAGTATTCCCAAGGGTTCAATATCAGGAGAGGTAGAACCGTATATTTAAGCCAACAGGAACCGTTGGAGCTGCACGTACATTTCTATTTCGAGGTTGTGTAGATTGAAGTCCTGTAATCCTTGCAACAGGGTTCGCAAAATCACGAAATGCGAAGTCTCGAAGGCATGAAGGGATCGTGTGGGCCATAAGAATCAGTAGGGTGGACAGATGGATAACTCTCAACAAGGGAGTCAATTTCGTTGACCATTTCAGGGTTTTGTGGGGTGGAGTCCCAAAATCTTCGCATCAGGATTCACGAAATTGCGAAGTCCGAAGTTCTGAAGGAGTGAAAGGTCGTTGAAAGGTCAACCTTGTGAGCGCATCGGAGTTTCGGTAAATTGGGTTTCGGAAGTCAAGGGGATGAGTTGCTTGACATTGCAACTCCTGAAATCACGATAAGGAGAAAGGTGATATAGAGAGAGAAAGGTCAAGTGTTGATTGATTTCGGGTTTCAGAAATTGAGAGACAAGGCGCTTGACCACCGAATTCGTGAAAGTGCGAAGTCTGATCTCCCAAAGTACAAGGGGGAATTTCTTGAAGTTAATTGTGGGTGCAGATTTCCCGAAAGGGAAATAGAGGAGCCATTTTTTAGAGCTCTTCGGGCCAATGGAAGAGAAAGATCCCGTGTATGTGACCTTCTGACCTACGGGTTGAGGAGGGGTTGCATCAGACAGGGCCATATTTGGCCATGTCCATGTAGGACCTCAAGCAACAATATAAGTAGATCTACAACTAGTAACAACGGCCCAATTCCATATGATTTTGGTTGGTAACCTACCCAAAGTACTAAATTGTTCACCTCGTGGAAATATCTTGGTCTTCTGACTAATTCTGTTGTCCAGTATGCTTTCCATCTGTGGCGTCTCTGTAATTGGCATCTTCTTTTCCCATTGAAACTTTGACTGTTCATCGTTTGTTCCTGCTCCCTCAGCTTTGTATGGGTATAAATCTGAGACATTGAATATCGGAGAAATTCTGATCCCATCGGGTAATTCAATATCATAATCATTTTCTCGAATTTTCTTCAAGACCTTACATGGTCTGATCTTCTTCATCTTCAGTTTGTTATATGTCCCTCTCGGGAATCTTTCCTTTCTCAGATGTGCTAGAATCAAGTCACCAACTTCGAATTGAAGTTGTCTTCTATGTTGATCTACTCTCCACTTATACTCCTGACTTGAATTCTGCAACCACTCCTTCACTTGGCTATGAAGTTCCTTCATCGCCTCTGCGAATTCTTCTGCACTAGCGCTCCTAGTTGTTGTCTATTCTGAATCCCTCAATTCAGAAATTCCCCTCAGCTGTATGCCATAAACAATTTGAAATGGACTCTGTCCCATACTTCTATTGATTGAATCATTATAAGCAAACTCCGCCTGTGGTAATATGTTGTCCCACTGGCTATGGTGTTCTGCCACCAGGGTTCTCAGCAAATCTCCTAGACTCTTGTTTACCACTTCTATCTGTCCATCCGTTTGAGGATGATAAGCCGAACTAAGTAACAAGTTAGTTCCTAGCTTCTTCCATAAGGTCCTCCAAAAGTCCCCTTTGAACTTGGTGTCTCAATCCAAAATTATGCTCCTTGGAAATTTGTGAAGTCGAATGACTTCTTTGAAAAACAGGTTCGCGATGTGAGTCGCGTCACTGGTTTTCTGACATGGGATAAAGTGTGCCATCTTGGAAAACCTATCAACTACCACAAAGATTGAATCAAATCCTCTTTGCATCCTTGGCAATCCCAATATGAAATCCATGCTAATTTCATCCCACGGTTTCTCAGGTATGGGTAATGGTTGATAAAAACCTGCATTCTGTCTCTTTCCCTTCGAATGCTGGCAAATCCTGCATCTTTCCACAAATCTCTTGATCTCTAATCGCATCCCTGGAAAAAATTATGATTTTCTCATCTTTGCAAATGTCTTGTCACGATCGAAGTGTCCAGCCAATCCTCCACTATGTTTCTCCTTCAGCAGATTCCCCCTCATGGAGCAATTCAGAATACATAGTTGATTTCCCTTAAACAACAATCCTTCCTGGATCATGTATTCGGCCCATTTGTTGCTATCTTTGAGAACTGGATTCTCAGCTGCTTCATAGGCTTCCTTAAAGTCTGGATCATCTGCGTACATGTCCCTGAGATCATTAAAACCCAATGTTTTGACTTTGAATTCCTGCAACAGCAAACACTTCCTGCTCAAAGCATCAACAACTTTGTTAGCAATACCAGAAATGTGTTTAGTTACAAAAGTGAAATTCTGCATATTTTCTACCCATTTGACATGTCTCTGGTTCAACTTCTCCTATTGAGTCACAAACTGCAGTGTATGGTTGTCACTGTATAGAACAAACTCCTTCGAGATCAAGTAATGCCTCCATTTCTTTAAGGCCTGGATGATAGCATAAAAATCCTTATCATAAGTGAAGTATTTTACTTTCGCTTCATTCAACTTCTTGCTGAAGTATGCTATGAACTTGTCTTCCTGACTCAAGACCACCCCGCTTGCATCGCAGTTCACTTGAAATGTTTTTCGGAAATCCGACAGCACCAAAACAGGGTGTTCTGTGATCTTCTGTTTCAACAAATTGAAAATTTTCTCGGCCTCTTCATTCCAGTGAAAAGATTTATGTCTTTTCTTCACTGTATCCATCATCGCTGTGTTGATTCCACTGAAATTCCTAATGAATTTTTGGTAGAAACTAGCCAACCCATGAAAACTTCTCACCTCAAATATGTTCCTCGGTGATGGCCAATTTTTTATTACCTCCACCTTATCTGGATCCATCCTCAACTCATTTGCAGAAATAACAAATCCAAAGTAAATGAGCTCTGTCTTCATGAATGAGGAATTCTTCATATTTATCAACAACTTCTCCTGCTGTAGTCTCTTCATCACTGTAGCCAAGTGTTTCAAATGCTTCGCTATTGTTTTACTGAAAACCAGTATGTCATCCAAATATACAATGACAAATTTTCCAATGAACTCCTTCAGGACTTCATTCATCAACCTCATAAAGGTACTTGGTGCATTTGTTAAGCCAAATGGCATAACAAGCCATTCATATAACCCTTCGTTGGTTTTGAATGTTGTCTTCCATTCATCACCTTCCCTCATGTGAATCTGATGATAACCACTTTTCAAATCGATCTTCGAAAAATACTTTGCTCCACTTAAGCAATCCATCAAATCATCCACTCTTGGCAATGGGAATCTATACTTGATAGTTATCTTATTAATCACCCTTGAATCAGTACACATCCTCCAGCCTCCGTCTTTTTTCGGGCTGAGTACTGTTGGAACAACACACAGACTCAAGCTTTCCCTGACAAAACACTTCTCCAACAAATCCTGAACCTGCCTTTTAACCTCTTCATTCTCCTACAACGTCAATCTATACGCGGCTTTATTTGGTAAACTGGCTCCAGGTATGAGATCGATATGGTGACTCACACTTATGATAGGTGGCAACGAACGAGGTAGTTCGTCCACTATTATATCAACGAACTCTTCCAGTAGTTCCTGAAATTCCTCTGGCAAATCATCCACTCTTGTGCTGGTCAAAACAATCTTCGGTTTTCTGACCACAATGAATTGCGGTTCCTCTTTCTTCTTGACCTCTGTAAGAAGTTCCTTCCCACTCATGAGAAGTACAATATTACTTACTTATGGCTTCACTTCTTTATCCTTGATTGGAAGAAACATATGAGTTCTCCCATTATTTTCTAAGGTATATGTGTTCATCCTCCCATCATGAATCACATTTCTGTCATATTGCCACGGTCTACCCAACAATAGATGACAAACATCCATGAGAATGACATCACACAAGATCTTATCATTATATCCTCCTATCTTGAATTCAACTAAACATTGTTTAGTGACATTTACATGATGTCCTTTTTGTAGCCATGAAACTTTGTACGAGCTTGGATGTTCAATCGTCCCCAGCTCCAGCTTTTCTACCATCTCGGTTGAAACAAGATTATCTGTGCTACCGCTGTCCACAATGACCTTGCACACCCTATCCTTGGTTTTGCAAGCAGTCTAACAAAGTCTGTTTCTTTGAACTGAGCTCTCCACCTCCCTTTCAGGTGTCAAAAGAATTTTTTGCATCATCAACAATCTTATGCCTTCAGTGTCTTATGCCTCAACATCCCGTCTCTGAGCCTCGGTGATGTGAGTCTCTCCAACCTCTTTCTTCTTATCAGGACACTCATAAGACTTGTGCCCATTTTTTCCACATGTGAAGCATGTTATTACTCCACCTCTTCCTCTTCCTCTACCTCTGGTACGAGGAAACATATTATTATCAGCATACCCTCCTTTTTGCTCAGTATGTTGTCCTCTCCATTCAACATATTGCCCTCGCTATGAGATTCCACCTCTCTCAGTTCGAGTCTGAGGTTTCTTCCAGTCTTCCTTGGGCTTCTAATATTTATCTTGGGTAATTGATTTTCCTCTGGGCTGACTCCTGCCTCAACCTCTCTGACTCTGCTTTCGACTCAGCTTCTCTTCAGCTTTCAGAGCCATTTGATAAGAATCTTCCACCATTCGGATGGTTACCATGCTCATCTCATCCTGAATTTCATACCTCAGGCCATTCATGTACCTGGCAACCTTTGCATCATCGTTCTCCCGATGAACTGCCCTAATGTTCAACTTGTAGAATTCCTCAGTATATTCCTTCACTGTCATCAGCTTCTGTCTCAGGTTCTGCATTCTCCTGAACATGGTAATTTGATAATCTCTTGGGATGAATTTCGCCTTCATCTTTGTGATCATTCTGTCCCAGCTCTTGATCTTTTGCTTGCCTTTGCAACGTCTATCAGCTTGTAGTTCATCTCACCACAATGTTGCGTGTCCCTTCAACCTAGTGACAACATGCTTGAGTTTTTTGTCTTCTTCAACATCTTCATAGTCGAAGTATCTGTCCAGAGCTCTAATCCAGTCTAGAAGCTCCTCTGCATCCAAGTTTCCTTCATAAACTGGAATGTCCATTTTTTCCTTTGCACCCATTCTAGAAATAGCTTTGATCAAACGTTCATTTGCGGCATCTTCGGTTGCAACATCTTCTTCTTCATGTCCAGTATCATATTCATTCTCCGACTCACTGATATCTCCTACATCAACTGTGCACCTCTGTCTTACCTGCATGTCCACAAGTCTGGTGCGTATGTTATGCAGATCTCTTTCTACTTCAGGATTCTGCACATGCCTACCCCTTCCTCTGGACATCTCCCTTTCCTCTTTCAGATCGGGTGATTGTCTATCTCTTCTCCTCGGAGGCATGGTGAATTCTCCTTTTCCCTGCTACAGAAAGCAAAGAAACTTTTCTGAGCTCTGATACCACTTAATGTGTGTATTAGAGTTCTTTCCTCCTCTGGCTTCCCTTGCCAATTCCTTCTGCTTGAAATATACAAACAAAATTATGGCTCTGATACCACTTGATGGCATCTCCCTAGGCACCTACCTCAGCAGGTCTTGCACCTGACCTCTTGGTCTTAAGGATTGTTCTAATTTACCCTCGAGCCAGAGTGGCTCCTTTGATTCTCCCTTGTAATCCCTATTAAAATTGACCCACAGGTCTTTCCTGCTCGTTATAGCCCTTAGGACTGAGATCTTCTCCGTTCTCCATAGAAAATAGCAATCGGGTTTCGGGGTTTTCCAATCCCCGATGTCACCAACACTTGCTTCCTTGAATCACCGATCTCCGATATCCCAATGCGCTTCCCTTTTGCTTTATCCCCTCCTGGCTATGCTCCTAGTCCACAAGACCTCCTCTTATATGACCACAACCCTATCTCTTATCGAGATTCGGGGTTTCGAGTGTCAATATGTATTGGACCTCTTGTCCACGGGATCCCTAATTTTCCAACTCTCGATTTCCCAATAATTGAATTTTCCTTCCGGAAATTTCCCGAAAGCTTCGATCTCAGCCACGCGTCCCCAAGGATGGATGGTCCTCGCTGCTTCTCGCTATTTCGAGATTTTGCGATTTCAAATGCTCCGGGTGCCTTGTCTTCAAGATTCATGAAACGCTAAACCCTGATATGTCGATTGGACTCCCCCTGTTGGGATTTCCTATGATAGCCTCGATTGCCACCACGCGTCCTCTAGATATGAACAGCCCTGACTTGCTCTTGGGGTTTTTGTGATTTCAATTTCCCGATGCCTCGTTCCGACGAGATGACGTCAGTTGGGTCCCACATGGAGCTCTCCTTTTTTCAGAAAATTGGACTTCGCGATTCTGAAATGCAAGTTTTCCTCATCTCCGGGACTCATGAAATGATGATCCCCGACTTTCTCGAATTTCTGACACGCGTCCCAAGTGGATGGACGATTTAGATTTATCCTCGGGTTTGGCCAACTATAAAGCCAAAACACTCGCTTATGTGAGTCCCAATGACTGAAATACTGATGGGATTCCGATATCACCCACGTGTCCCAACTGATGGACGACTCCGATTGATCCCGGGATTTTCACTATGAAAATTCCCGATCACTTGTCCTCATGACTCCAAATTTCACGAATGCCGAAATCCCGATGGCCACGCCTTGGGTTGGAACTTTCCTCCACCCGTTCCCGAAGCTTAAACTTCGTGCAACCCCTGGTCAATCCAACGGCTGATGGTTATCTACGTGCAGATCCGACGGTCCACCATCTCCTGAGCTTGAACTCTGGACATAGTCGTAACCTCCTCGCTTCTCTGGAAGATCTGACGGCTGGCGGGGTTTTGCCAATCCTCCCCATAGATTCCTGACCATCGATTTCTTCCCTTTGATGATTTCTACGAAGGAAAACCAAGGTCTCTTCCCTGGACTTATCTATTTATGCTACAAACTTCTGATGTCCCTCAATGTTTTCAAAGGCCTTACTCCTCCTGAGCTTCTCACAACTTCGAGCCTCAAAGAGGTTCCTTGCATGCACTCCTTGCGGCAACCTCCAAACACTTTCAAATATCTGAGAACCCTTCGACTCTGCACACACCTACAGTAGCAGTCTTTCGATATTTTGCTCAGGTTCGCAACCCTGAGACCTGACTCAGCCTGTGCACTCCTTACACGGCTCCTGTACCCAAATGCACTCTGGGTGAACGAGAACAAGAGGTAAACTATTTGAGCCCTTTGTCAACGCACTCCTTGCGGATGACTTCAACTGCACTCCTTGCATGAATCCTTGCTCAGATAGAGAAATAATTGAAACTCATTCCTCTTACTCTTCCTCTCTCAGATTTCAAACATTCAACAAGAAATCATTCATACATAGCATAAAAGC
This sequence comes from Picea engelmannii, assembly GCA_009831015.1. Taxonomy (NCBI): domain Eukaryota; kingdom Viridiplantae; phylum Streptophyta; class Pinopsida; order Pinales; family Pinaceae; genus Picea; species Picea engelmannii. The sequence goes on from ML784015.1 coordinate 169,755, forward strand.
AATTGCATGACAGAAAGAATAAACCATTTATGAAAATAACATTCAAAGATGCATACACAGAGAATAAGTAAACAACATGACTCTGAATCACAACTTTCTTTATATAAATTCAGAACTTTTGTACATGGAGTCTACTACAGAGCTCTCTGCTTCTCTTCTATGCTCATAATCATGCTAGTGTTGCAATACACAATGAGGGTGTCTATATCCCATTTCCCTCTTTCTTTCTAAAACTGTCTAATCTGATAATTAAATTCTATCTACCTATTTCATCTCAAAATAAATGCCTCTATCTACTTCAGATGAGAGAGAGATGCTCAAGGTCTAATTACAATATAAAATTACGCCTCTCTTTAACTATCACATTTAAGTTTGGTGCATCCAATCTTCAAAAGTTTTCAAACAATTGACCATGTGCTAAAAAATGTGTTTCTCTTGCCCCACGCTCGTTTGATATTAGCAATGCTCCTGCATCAACCCTCAGGACATGCTCTTTGTCTAACTAAATCCTTCAATGATTCCAAGTGCCTCTCAACCATCCACATTGACCTTGTGTGTACAGGTCCACACTTTTCAATATCCTCAACTTAGTGTATGAGGTAGTGTTCGTGTGCATTGAAAAATGTTGGAGGCAGATACTTTTGCATTTCACACATTAGACAAGGAATTTGTAACCTCCAATACTTTATATCTTCTTTATGGATTTCTTTAGATGAAAACCATGTACAAATTATGCAAGCAAATCACATGTTTCAACAAAAAGGTATATAGAACTACATTACAAGTAAAACACATGTAGTAAAATATAAGGTGTACAACAAATTGAACAAATTACACTTTGCATATAAATCACCACTTACCTCAAGTATTTTCCAAGATCATATATAATTTGTTTGACATTGTTTTCAAAGTTATCCAAGAGAGATAAAGGTAGAACATACTGTAACATAAAAAATGAATAATTATTTATTCCCAAATTAGTATAAAAAAACACTAACAAGGTGTTTCACGAATATATAAATATATACAGCAAAATAATTACCTTAATCAAGGCATGCCAATCATGATTTTTTACCGCACCTAATTACCCTTTCTTTATTAGGATATTCTTTATGTTTGAAGAAAATCCAGTGGGGATTTTAATTTTTTCAATAACCTATTTTACATCCTTGCTTTGTTGCCCTGTCAATAACCATGGAAGGGTGATTATATTTTGGTTTTTTTCATCACTACTTGAATGGATCACACTTTTCATTGCATGATTGACCTCCTTATTGTCATTACAAATCTTGATAATTTTTTCTTTGTCACTACTTCCATCTAAGATTCACCATAACATTTATGTTACAATCTTCTTGATGTGCATTGTATCAAACAAATGAACAATTTATAGGTTCTCATAGTAGGGGAGCCTACTAAATTGTACGGGATAACTTTTCATTTCTCGTGGAAGCACCCCATTATTAATTCCTTCATGACGACCTTCAAGGCGAAGCATATAAATTAAATATATTACAACAATTCTTTTCAATTAATACAATGAAAAAAATGCAATAAAAATATAAAATATTCCAAACATTTCATGTATGATACATAAACGATTTGATCCAATATTCCTTGATGATTTATATTATGTTGCAAATACCATAGATGAGGTGTCATTCTTCGTCGTTTTAATCCAGTCTCTTCTTTCCCATTGAAAATATGTTTATCGATACTTTGATAGCTATGGTGCTTAGACAGGAAGTGTCGATGCTCATTAGACAAATCCTTTCATAAACTTCTTGAACGATGAGATTTCATCTTAGGAATAGAAAATGGACATGGGAATTCACACTTTGTTTGAAGACTTACAAGAGATGGATTAAATGTTATATCGGTTATTTGAAGTATGTTTAATAAAGGGATTATATAAAAAAATGCATGATATGAACTTCATAAAATTAAATGCTATTAAAGTGCAGTGTAACACTATAACATACCACATAAATGTGTTAGCCTTGGGGCATCATGAATTTTCCGTACAAGCATTGCATGGAATTTAAATTCCCTTTGTGCACCTACTGGTCTATAGATATCATACATAGTGATGCCCTTCCATAACTCTAGGAAGTGCCTATAATCAATAAACAACTCCTTTCCTAAACTTCTTGAATGATGAGATTTCATCTTAGGAACACAAAATGGACATGGGAATTTACCCTTTGTTTGAAGACTTGCAAGAGATGGATTAAATTTTATATCATTTATTTGAAGTATGTTTAATAAAGGGATTATATAAAAAATATGCATGATATGAACTTCATAAAATGAAACGCTATTAAAGTGCAGTGTAACATTATAACATACCACATAAATGTTTTAGCCTTGGGTCATCATGAATTGTCCATACAAGCATTGCAGGGAATTTAAATTCCCTTTGTGCACCTACTGGTCTAGAGATATCATACATAGTGATGTCCTTCCATAACTCTAGTAACTCGTCAATAAGAGGCTCGATATATACATCCATATCTTTGACTTGGCACTTAACTAATTTATTGAACATACAATACATAATTACTACATATATGAGTAATTAAAATATTATTAAACATAATTGAACATATATGAGTAAACAAAAAAATATAAAACATAATTATAAAACAAACAAGACAAATGAGATGTTGTTGTGTTAAAAAAAATTGTTCTAAGAAAATACCTGGAACAATCATTGCCAACATTATGTGCTCCCTCTTTATTAACATCCATGGAGGAATGTTATTGTTGATAAAAAAATAGGTCACGTCGAGTAAGTATATTTGAGCTCTCCAAATGGATTGACATCATCAACTTCCAATGAAATCCTAAGATTACGAGGCTCATATTTAAAATATGGCCATATTTCCTCTATCTTCTTAAATGCATATCCATCCACAGACATTCGTAGAACACCATATTTGCTTATGTTCTTGGCATGGTAATCCATAAACAATGCAATTCTTTTGCACCTAAACAATTGCCACAAATGTGGAGTTATGATAATATAATGAAGAACCTTGCGAGACACCTTTTTTTATTACTTGATCGGTTCAGTATCTACTAATTTGAAATTTCAAGAATTTTTTTTTTGACACATGTTCTCCATAATATAGTATGTGATCATCGAGACATGCATGAATAGATTGATACTCCATTCCAATATCTTCCATACTTTCATGTAAATCTTGATATATGTGGCATAAAACATTTGACGGTGGTGACAAAAATTCAACTAACAATCTACAACATAAAAAACCAATACTAGTTAATATAAATAATATTAATCATACATATTGCATCCAAATTTTACAGATGATCAACTAACAATAAAAGTAGAGGAGAAAAGAACACATTTATCATCATGTACTAAGTGTGACAAATTAATATATTACATACCTTAACAGTTGTTTGACAAACCATTTATAACCTTTAATTTCAAACAACAACAATATAGCAAAGATAAGACTTGTTTTGGAGCCTTCATAAAGAGTTTGACTTGCCTTGTCAAGTACAAGTATATGAAAAACACCATCAAGATGGTTTTCATCATCATCCATTCCAACATTATTAAATTTTTCCAAGATCAATATATTTGTCCCATCACCTTCAACTATGGTATTAGCATCATCATCTTTGGTATTAGCATCATGATCTTCTTCCACATGATCATTAACTTGATCTTCAATATTCGCTCCATGTTCCTAAACAAACGCATGTACAACCATGTCTTCCTCCATGGGCATTGCCTTAGGGTGTCATTCCTTTATAATTACAAACAATCAAGTAATATTAGCGTGTATAACAAATATTAAAACGATACAAATGTTTAGAAATAAAATATAGGAAAACTAAGACAACTTGGGTGAGAGAGAGAAACAAAGACAACAAATCAATGATGAAGCTTGTGTAATTTATCAAGATGTCTATGAATATGTTGAAAACATATAGGAGAAATGATATCTTCTCTTGACATGTAGAAAGACAAACACTTTGTGATATATATATATATATATGTGTGTGTGTGTGTGTGTGTGTGTGTGTGTGTGTGTGTGTGATATTCTTATCTTATATCCCACCTCAACCCTGACAAAATATAAACCATCCTTATAATCTATACCCCTAAACCATGTACCTTCAAGATTCCAGAACAAGAACATGGAATCTCCATATTTCCTTTATTGTCCTCTTCCTAACAAATATGACATTCAACCAATGTGACATCTCCACTTTCCATTAATGATTTATATTTTAAGAAAATGATGACGTTAGTAGGAACTAGAACTGATCTTCAAAACTTTTAAAAACGAATTAGCAACTCTGCAAATACTTCTCAAATAGAGCATCGATACCAATATCAAAACAAGAATTAGCAACTCTACAAAATACTTCTCAAACAGAGCGTCGATACTCGTCAACATAACCAATATTAACTCTTGTATTGAACAATAACATTTGGTGAATATTATTCATATATATAGTCACAACAACCAAAAACAACCTATTCTTATTTTTCCTTCATTGTTTTTTCAGATTCTTAGCTATCCCCCCTCAACCCTAACAAAATATAAACCACCCTTCTCTATCCCCCTCAACCCTATAACTTCAAGGTGCTAGAACAAGAACATGGAATCTCCATATTTCCTTTATTTTCCTCTTCCTAACAAATATGGAATTCAACCATTGTGACATTTCCACTTTCCATTAGTTATTTTTGTTTAAAAAAATGACGAAATTACTAGGAACTGGAACTGATCTTCAAAACTTTTAAAAAGGAATCAATTACCAATATCAAAAGAGGAATTAGCAACTTTGAAAATAATTCTCAAACATAGTGTCGATACCAATATCAAAACTTAAATTAGAAACTCTGCAAATATTTCTCAAACAGAGCCCTATGCAAGTAAAACAATGAAAATATCCCTATGCTACTTTTTAAATTAAGCTCTAAGACGAAATTGGATGAAAGAAAAAATAGTTATGACTGCATAGCCAAATTAGAATATTAGTGGAGGATATTTCTAGTGAGTGCTAGATAATATTGAGGGTTGGTGCTCTCTACAAGTTGCATCTTGTTAAAGAATAGGTTTTAGCCTCATTTTGAGTTGGTGATCAAAGATAGATGATGTACAGAACATAAAAGACTACCTATCATTCTAAGAAGAAGAGGTTTTCTCCCTTTATGGGTTTCCTCATGAATATTTGTCTCTGTGTATATCATATGTGTGATTGATGTTTATTATTTATGTTGTTCAAGTCTTTCATAATCTTGATGATCACTTGGAGAAGATTAATAATATTTTAAGAGGCATAAGATTGGTTAAGCACAATAACAATTGATTCACCCCCCCCCTCTCATTTGTCTTAGTAATTTCATCAATTGGTATCAGAGCGGGTTCCTTTTATCTAAAGGTATATATGTAAGCTTAAACATGACAAGTCATGAAGGGACTTCAACAAATAATCCTTGTTTGATGGAACAAATTTTGTTTTTTGGAATGTTAGAATGAGAACATACATTATGGCCTTAGGTGCTGATATTTGGGATTTAGTAGAGACTGGATATACAAAACCTATTGTGCTAGCTTCCAAAGATGATAAGACTGAATTTAGCTTCAATGCAAAGGAAATGCATGCTATCTTGAGTGGGGTTGCTGAAGATGAGTTTGTAAAGGTGATGCATCTTGAATCTGCCAAAGAGATGTGGGATAAACTTATTAGCAGTTATGAAGGAAATGAGAAAGTAAAAGGTGCCAAACTTCAGACATATAGATTGAAATTTGAACAACTCAAGATGAATGAGGATGAAACAGTTAATAAATATTTTTTAAGAATTGAGGAGCTTGTGAATTCCATGAAGGGTCTTGGTGAGAATATTGAATATGCACTTTTAGTTCAGAAGATTTTAAGATCTCTGCCTGATAGATTTAATCCAAAAGTTTATGCAATAGAAGAACTGAATGATCTTAAATTTTTATCGATTGATCAACTCCTAGGAACTCTAACTACTTATGAAATGAGGATTACTAAATATAAATCCACCACTAGAGAAGCATATTTTAAAGAAGACAATAATACTGATTCAGAATTTGATGAGATTGAGGCTAAATTTGTGAGAAGGTTAAAGAAAGGATCAGGAAAATACCAAGGCAAGATGCCATTTAAATGTTTCAAATGTGGTAAGATAGGTCATTTTTCATGTAAGTGTCCTCACAAAGAAAAATACCAGAACTCTGATGATGAAAAGAAATACAAATTTAAGAAATATAGTAAAAAGAAAAGTTTGTGTGCAAATAATGATGACTCCTCAGAAAACATAGATATCAATTCATCTTGTGAAGATAAAGTGAATTATTTTATGCTTATGTCCATAGGAGACCTTGATGATGAATACACAGGAAGTGACATGAATGAAGCATAAGTTGTGGTTGATATGGAAGGTTAACTAATCAGTGCTTTAGAAGATATTGACAGACTCAGACTTTAGAAGAGAAAACAAAAACAATTGTTGATGCAGTTTGAAAAGAATGGTAAAGAACCAAGTGAAATTTGTTTTGTTAAAAGAAAAATTAAAAGAAGCAAAGAAAATAGAATATATTCTAAAGCAACAATTAACAGAGAAGAAGGTGAGATGTGAAGCTCTGGAAGAAGAAGTAGTGATAGCTAGAAAAGAGTTGGAGAAGTTTCAATCCTTGTATCACCAAAATCTATCAAGTATCAAAGCCTTAGAAGAAATGAATAACATCTTGAGTAAACAAATATCTCCATTGATAAAAACTGGTCTATGTTATGAAAGTGGTTCTAGTAGAAATCAACCAGAAAACAAAGAATCAACTAAGATGATCAAATTTCAAGTCAGCAGACAGTCAGATTATGATCATACTCTGCAAACGAAAGTTAATAAAGATGAGTTGAATTATGAACAGGAACACAACCAACAAAAGATAAAGCAACCAATTTCGAGAGGAAAGTCAATATTCAAGTATCAAAATTTGTTCTATGGTTACTGTTATTATTGTTCTAATTTTGTTCATAAAGCTACAAATTGTAGAATTAAGTTTAGAAGTATGCAACTAAGGAGGTCACAGAATTAACAACGGTTGCAACATAGAACTAAACAGTAAGTGATTAGACAACGTCATAACAATTATTTTGATCCATTGTATAATGAGCCCGAATGTTACATTTGTCATCATTTTGGTCACAAAGCCTTAGATTGTCATTTGAATAATTACAAAGTTGATCCAAGAATAAATTCCTCAACTAAAAATGTCAAAATATGGAAAAAGAAAGAAAGTAATAAGTGTGGGTTAGTAATTTTTTCTCAAAGACAAAAGGATCCTTGGTATATTGATAGTAGATGTTCCAAGCATATGACTGGAGACAAAAGTAAGTTTTTGTCTCTAAGTGAAAGAAAATCAGGGAATGCAACTTTTGGAAATGATACACTAGGAAAAATCAAAGTTAAAGGAATGGTAAGTCTAAGTAATGGCAAAGGGAAAGATTAAAATGTGTTTTTTGTAGATGGTCTGAAACATAATCTGCTTAGTGTCAGTCAAGTTTGTGACAGAGGATGTGAAGTTGTTTTCACTTTTAAATATTGTAGAATAGAATCTCTGAATTCAGGACAACTGATTGCAAAAACCATAAGAACATAAAAGAATGTGTATGTTTTGAAATAAGAAAAAGAAGAATGTCACTTAAGTAAGTATGATGAAAGTTGGCTATGGCATAGGAGACTTGGACACCTAAATTTTGAACATCTCATCAAACTTAGAAATAGTGGGGAAGTAAAATATCTTCCAAAGATATCAAAGCCATATGATTATGTATGTAAACCTTGCCAAAGAGTAAATCTTACTTGGATACAATTTAAATCTAAGAACTTTGCATCAATAGAGAAACCTCTTCAATGAGTACATATGGATTTATGTGGACCATCAAGGAAGGAAGGTATAGGAAAACAAAATTATTTCATGTTTATTATTGATGATTATTCTAGACTCACGTGGGTTGCCTTTCTGAAAGAAAAATCTGAAGCATTTGAAAAATTCAAAGTGTTTAAGGCTCTGACTCAGAATCAAATAGGAAAAATATTGAAGGCAATAAGGTATGATAGAGGAGGAGAGTTTAGTTCAGGGGAATTCAAAGAGTTTTGTGAAAAACATGGGATCAAAAGAGAGTATAATATTCCAAGGACACCGCAACAAAATGGAGTATTCAAGAGGCAAAATAGATCAGTTCAGCAAATGGCAAGATCAATGATGAATGAAGGAATATTTCTCAGACATATTGGGTAGAAGCAATTCATACAACTATACATATTCTTAACAAAGCTCATCTCAGGCCACAAAGTGACAAGACTCCTTATGAACTACGGTTTGGAAGACCTGCCTCAATCAAGCATTTTAAAGTATTTGGGAGTAAGTATTATATCAAGAATAATGTTGAAAATCTTGGAAAATATGATGAAAAGGATGATGAAGGTATCTTCTTAGGGTATGCTACAAACAGTAAAGGATACAGATGCTATAATAAGAGGCTGCATAATTTGGTTGATTGTATTGACATAAAAGTTGATGAAGAAATCACAGTACGAGATGTAAGTAGTGTTGAATCAACAACAGAGGATACAGTTGAAGTGAAGATGAACAGGTCCAAGAATCAGAAAGAGAAGACTCTGAGTTAGATGAAGATACAAATACTTAGGCAGACTCAAATCAGTAGATAGAAACAAAACCACCTCTTGGAATTATTAGAAAGAATCATCCTGAAAAAAAAAAAAAATTGGTGATATGAATAAAGGAGTTCAGACAAGAATGCAATTGATTAAAGACCCAAAGCAATATCACATTGTTTTCCTATCTATGATTGATCCAAATTTTTTTGATGAAACCAACAAGCGTGACGATTGGATTAGAGCTATGAATGAAGAGCTTGATCAGATTGAGAAGAACAATACTTGGGAGTTTGTTCCTAGACCTGCAGATACGAATGTAATAGGCTCCAAATGGGTGTTCAAGAATAAAATGAATGAACAAGGAAAAATTGTTAGGAATAAAGCCAGATTGGTCTGTAAGGGGTATACACAAGTTGAAGGACATGATTTTGATGAAACCTTTGCACCAGTGGAAAGATTGGAAACCATTAGAATGTTTCTTGCCTATGCATGTAATAATAACTTTAAAGTATATCAGATGGATGTTAAGTCAGCATTTCTTAATGGATACCTATAAGAAGAAGTATATATGGAACAATCTGAAGGATTTTCACTGACATATAATCTTGACTATGTCTGGAAGTTGAAAAAGGCATTATATGGACTGAAACCAACACCACGAGCCTGGTATTATAGACTGGACAAATTTTTACAGTACAAAGGGTTCAAGAAAGGTATTGTTAATAGTAATCTATACATTAAGTCTGAAGGTGATGATTTATTTTGGTTTATGTAAATGAAATTATTTTTATATGTACTAATGACCTTTATGTTCAGTGGTTTGTTAATTCTATGCAAACTGAGTTTGAGATGTCCATGATAGGAGAACTTTCATATTTTCTTGGTTTTCAAATCAATCAGAGTTCTGCAGGGTTATTTATCTCTCAAGAAAAGTATTTGAAAGAGATGTTGAAGAAGTTTCAGATGGAAAATTCCTCTCCTTTTAGTACACCTATGGTGGTTGGTTACAAGCTCAGTAAAGATGATATTTCACCTGATCTTGATCAAAGAACATATCGATTAGTGCTAGGTAGTCTTTTGTACATCACACCATATCGTCCTGATATAATGCAAGCTGTTGGAATGGTAGGTCATTATCAATATTCTCCTAAAAAAATTCATTTAGCATCTTTCAAGAGGATATTTAAATATTTGAAGGGTACAATGACTTATGGTCTTTGGTATCCTAGAAATCAGAATTTTCAATTAACTGCCCATTCAGATGTTGATTGGGAAAATTGTTTGGATGAGAGAAAGATCACTAGTGGAGGTGCATTCTTCTTAGGTGATTCGTTAGTAGCATGGATTAGTAAGAAGCAGGGATCTATTTATTTGTCAACTACAGAGGCAGAGTACATTGTTGTTGCTACTTGTTGCACTCAGTTATTATGGATGATACAAACTCTTGCAGATTTGAAGGTAACTTATACTGATCCCATTCCAATTCACTGTGATAACACAAGTGCCATTAGTGTCTCCAAGAATCCTATACTCCATTCAAAGACTAAGTATATGCCAATAAAATATAATTTTCTCAAAGAGTAGGTTACAAATAGAGTTGTTTAGCTGAATTATATTCCTTCCACAGAGAATATAGATGATATATTTACTAAACCATTAATAAAGACACCATTTGAATATCTTCGTTAGAAGTTGGGGGTCATATCTTCTTTCATCTAATGTGTTCACCTTGTTAGGGGGAGTACATATTGATTATCTGTTGTATTTTTGGTGAATATTGTTCTAGTTTTTCCATTCATATTTGAAGGGGGAGTGTGCTTCCTTTGTCATCTATGTCAAAGGGGGAGAAAGATACTATTGTCAAAATTCTGAATTGCCAGAATGCAGGAAGTTGCCATCCGAATTGCCCGAATTTCCAGAATGCAGAAAGTTGCCATCAATGTCAAAGGGGGAGATTGTTGGTGAGTTATTTGTTTGGTGTGTTGTCAGTATTTTCATTGATGTCAACTGAGAATGACGAGAATTAAAGAAGGAATCATGAGACAAAGTTTTCAAAGAAACTACATCAGGATCCGTTGATTATCGTGTATGATAGATCTATGGCGCACATTCCTATCGGTGCATGGAAACAAACAGAAGTTAACAAAAGAGAGTGGGGGTCATCTCCAAAGTACCGAAACGTGAAGTCTCGATGAGCTATGGACCATTGTATCAAGGAATTTAGTGGGCCTTCGATCGGACAAGAGACGAAACATGAAGTCATGAAGTCTCAATTCGCGAAGGAGAGATATGGACCATTAGATCACTGAGGGTCGTGGACCGTTGATCTAGCAAGACGAAGTTAGAAGTTCAAGAGTTTGGACATCGGAGAAAGGAGGAGAGATAACTTGCAAGTTCAGGAAACTTTAAGTCCCAAAGTTCTTATCCCCAAGTCACAACCAAGGTCACATCAATAGAGAATAAGGGCAGGAGCTAGCGTTGATAGGCTCTACTTCATAGATCAGAAGTTGGGGGAGTCGGGATAACTCAAAGTAGAATATCCGAAGCGCGAAGTTTCGAAGTGCCTTTTTGATTGGCAAGTGGTCACAACCAGTGGTCATGTGGAGAGGAACGTTGCACCCAATGCTTTTCCGTGTAGGTAAAGTTTGCGAGGACCTGTGGATAAAAAAGGCTCTACGTGTATAATCCAACGGTGTAGATTAAATAGAAAATGTGATCGAAGGGTTACTGTTTCACTTCATGATTTCTTGATTAGTTAAAATTCATTTATATGAACTGACTCATTGTTCTTGGGTGTTTCAGATTCGTAGTGTAACGAATTATGTGAAAAATTATAAAAGAAAATTTTCATGACAAAGTGTGCGAGGCTGGTTTTTCTCTGTAAAATGAGTTGAATCGTATGTAATGAAAATTACAGTATGAACAGAACGTGAACAAATTCAGATATGAAGAACAGAAGCAGGACAAAGCGGAAATGGTGAAAAGAGAAGAATGTACAAGAACCTAAAAGAATGAGAAGAATAAAGAAAGAGAATATGGAAAGAGACAACAAGTGAAGAAAAGTATGAACAGACAAAAGAAGAGTTGTATTGCAGAAAAAAAGAGACAGCAAGTGGATCCAAGCATGAACAAATAAAAGCAGAGAATAATTGCAGAAAAGAGAAGAAATGGTAAGCATTGACATATATGTATTGTTGTAAGGTATTACTCAAGAAAAGATATATAATCAGGGTGGTAGGGTGGTTCTAGGGAGGATTGTAGTCCTCTGTTATTCAAGTTGGTGCTTGAATATTGGGAGTTGTAACTTCCATCTAGTTGTGGCTAGAAAACAGGGTGGCAGGGTGGTACTAGGGAAAACGAAGAGTTTTGTATGTGCAAGTTGGTGTTTGTATAAGTGGAAGTAGGTGATTCCATCCAGTAGGTGTTGGAGATCATAAGGAGCAAATATGTTTCTTTCTAGTGAGTGACATAGAATATTGAGGGTTGGTGCTCTCTACAAGTTGGAGCTTGTTAAAGAAGAGGTTGTAGCCTCATTTTGAGTTGGTGCTCAAAGATAGATCATGTAAAGAACATAAAAGACTGCCTATCATTCTAAGAATAAGATGTTTTCTAACTTTATGGGTTTCCTCATGAATATTTTTCTATGTGTATATCATATGTGTGATTGATGTTTATTATTTTTGTTGTTCATGTCTTGCATAATCTTGATGATCACTTGGAGAAGATTAATAATATTTTAATACACATAAGATTGTTTAAGCACAGTAACAACTAATTTACCCCCGCCCCCCCTCCTCCCCTCTCAGTTGTCTTAGTAATTTCATCAACATGTTCATCTATTTCCAACAAATCGTATTATTTCTTTCTTTTGGATTTCTCTATGAATTCCTAAGCTTCGACTTCATAAGAGTTTAAATTGTAAATTTTGACTTATGAAGAAAAGATTGAATCAACATATGATTGGATATACTCCCAATTTTCATTGAACTTGTAACATCCCACTCTTGCATGCACTGAGTAGACTTATTCTTTGAGGACAGTTGCGTGCAAGTGATCCGGTTCATTATACTATTGGTTGTTTGGATTATGATTATGAGATATTATGGATTGATGATATGTTATTTTCTTGTATTTACATCAACAAGTGATATTGATTAGGTTCTCCTGAGTGTGAAAGACTCTGGATGCTAGAGGATGTTGAGGCATCGATGTAACTCCTTGGACTCTAGATCAAGTCAGGGAGTGGAATGTTAGGGTTTGAATTTTGTTGATGTGACATATGTACATATGATTAGATATTATGATGTTGATTGTTATCGCTGACATGTTTTGTTGATGGATGAAGGCTGGCAATATCTTTTAGACCAAACTCACATTTTGAGTAAAGGGGTCACGCAAAACAACCAGAGACATTGATGGAGAGGTGTGGCAACAAACCTGCCACAACCTACTAGCACTCTCGTCCTGGCTTGAACTGTAGGTTAACGATTACCTATTTCGAGAGACTCGCGATGCCGTGAGGGAAGACTACGATAGTCACTCACAATGATTCTAAGGGGCGCATAATAAGGCAGGGTCCTTATTCATTAGAATCCCTTAGTCTCCCACAAGATCACCTCACAGAGTATTGACTCCAGGGATTGACATCTACCAAATTCAGTCAAGAGGAGAGTGGCACCCTTGGAGCACGTAGTGTGTCTTGAAGGGCACGCCACACAAATAAAATGGAAAGAGGCGAGTGGCACCCTTGGAGCATGCAGTGTGTCCTGAAGGGAACGTCGCGATTTTAGCTATGATGAGTTAATAAATATAGTACCTAGAAAAATATGCCTCCTTAGGACCTGATCGGCCTTAAAATGAATGATGTGATGAGTAAAGTTTAATAAAAAAAATTCCCTTAAGAACTATCGCCAAGCCTAGTGAATTTAAAACCTAGGTCTAAGTAGAACCTCTAAACAAAAAAAAACTAATTAGACATATAACAAAAAGGGGGTAAATAAAATTCAAGATTTATTAATTAAAGTAGAAATTTCAATGAAGGTTTAATTATTAAAGGGGGGTAAATGGTTGTTTGTCTAAACTTGCTAATTTTGAACTTTATTAATTCTGAATTTATTAAATATTAATAAAGATGAAAAAAAAATCAGGACACAAGTTTAAAATATTAAAAAATTTAATTTTAAAATAGATTAAAATAAAGTATTAAAAAAATTAAGATTAAAATATATCTATATATATTTTTAAGTAAAAAACTATATTAATATTCACAGTCTCGATAATCTAGAAATCATCAAGTTCTTGGATATGAAAGACCATGATAGTCTTCCAGGTTTATTAGGCAAAAAAACCTATGGTAGAGGGGAAACCAAGTATACCATGTCTATCACTGTTATGCTTAGAAACTGAAAGATAAAACTGAAATTTCTAGTATGGAAAAAGCTATAAAAACATAGGCAAAAACTCAATTAACTATAAGAAAATATTCTATAAATTCTTTGGAACGTGAGGTTCCATAGCAGAGGACTTTCTAGGACCAACGACATATTCATAAATACCACCATGAGGATCAATAGTTGTAGCTCTAGAACCAACAGTCGTAGCCCCAGGACGAGCAATGGGTGGCTATAAGACGCCTCTATGTTTGTGAGACAACCAAGTGATGACTTTGGATAATTATTCCATCTGTATCTCGAACATCTCCATTCATCCTTTGAGTTGATGAAAAAATTTATCTTTTGGCAGCATGTTGAGAACTATTATCGTCTTGACATGCCAACAAAGTTCAAGGGTGTGAAAGAATTTAGAGTTTTGAGTCTTGGTGCATCCCATATCGGGGATCACCCTTCCCACTTGTAAGTCAACCTCTGAGTCTTCTTTGAATTCATGAACAAGGCGAACCTCATCTTCAAGGGCCGACATGGCCACTTTGTCGTCCTGAGGCACGTGGGTTTCATAGTAATTGACAATTCCTTTTGTTGTTGTTGTTCCACGAGATGGCCCTGCCCTAGAAGTTCTAACATTCAAATGGTGAGGCTTATGGATGCAAGGAGCCATTATAATTAAGGGTGAACCATAGGGAGTTACAGGCCCGCAGGAAGGGGGAATATGAATAAGGGGAAACGTAAGTAGAAGGGCCAGAATAATATGAGAGATGAAATTAAAGATCAGAGGCTCATGTATGTTCCTAATAAACTTACCAAGAGTCACGTCACCCTCAAGGATGCTTTTGATGGGTTCTCTCATGGATATGAGTTCCTCAAGGTGAAAATGATCATTCATGATGATACTTGGCATCATATCTTGTAGCAAAGAATTCATCGACATTATTCTCATATTAATGTGAATCCTGTTAAGAGACAGAGTGATCTCCTTCTCCCTCTTGCGAATAGTTTGGCATTTCATGGCCAAAGTGGACACATTTAATTCCATAATGGCATTGGGTAATTTCAATTCTGGAACCTGCTGAGGTCGGTTGAAGGGAGAGCTCGGGGATGATGGTGGAGGTGATCTTTCCATGGCCAGGATGTGATGGGTGGACTTCCCCTGTACTTGAATCACGTGCCACACGATCCCCCACTGACATTTGATTTTGCATGCTTCCAGACACCCCATCCAGGGATCAAATATATCTATATTAGTATATATTTTATTATTATTTTATTTTAAATTTTATTATTATGGTTGATTTTGTTTTTTAAATCAATCTCTTTTGCATTCCAATTTAGTTTATAATTAATGTTATGTTATATTATGCATCTCAATTATATTTGGTTGCATATCTATCTGGTTACTCTCTGTGCAATAATTAGTGTAGTGGCATAAATAATTTACTCTCTGTGCAATAATTAGTGTAGTGGTGACAATCCTCTACTCCCTCTGCAATAATTAGTGTAATGGCAGCAATAGTCTACTCTCTCTCTCTCTCTCTCTCTCCAATAATTAATGTAGTGGAAAAAATAGTCTTGATTACAAGATGAAAGTATTGCAAATGATTGTGTACACACACCACACATACATATATGCATAAAAACTAGAATAGGAGCAGACCAAACCAAAGTGGTATCTTGTATAAGCCTTGTATATTTTTCTATTGTTTGGCCTACTCGTACTTAGTTGTTCTCATCGTTTCTTGCAAAAATATTATGTTTTTCTCTATTGGGAGCTTGTTATTCTTGTGTTTACTTCTTCATATATTTCCAACAAATCATATTATTTCTTTCTTTTGGCTGTCTCTACGAATACCTAAGATTCGACTTCATAAGAGTTTAACTTGTAAATTTTGACTTGTGAAGAAAATCTTGAATCAACGTATGATTGGATATAGTCCCAATTTTCATTGAACTCTTCATCTGCATAAAAGGACTCAACTTTAGATTTTTGGGGGGAACAATCTTTTGAAAAATTTCTTGGCTCTCCATAGAGATAACAATCATTTCCTTGTTGGTTTTTATTATCAAACCTTTTTTTTTTTTTTTAATTCTTCTAATAATTCTTTCAAGGATTCATCTATCATGGGAGTTGTTATCACCATAACAATTACACTTGAAACCTGAGTTTTAGATTTAGCGGGTGACTAAAGAGACATAGAGACATGGCGTGATTTGGAGGTCCAGGTCATATATGGTAGCATGTGGACAAATATAGTGGGAGGACAAAGGAGAAGATCTGACGAACCGTGGATCTTGAAGCAGCCCAGATCAACGGTCAAGACCCATATCGGGCAGTGAAATAGCATGGAATTTGATTATGCGAAGGCGGGCTGGTGAAAGCTATTGTAGTTTTATTTGTGGACGCGTGACGCCCTCAGAGGCACATCAGGGCGAAAAGCGATCTTTCTGAAACCATTTTCCCAAAATCCCCGATGTCACGTTGTCTAATATGTAAAATCAACAATTTGTAAAGACAGGTTTTAAATTAACAGCTAGTAATTCTACCAAATGTACAATGATTTGTACAAGCTGTATAAAGAAGAATAATTCCAAATTTACTTAACACTTACGCATATAAAATTTATCAATGGATAATAAATCTAACTAGACAATGGATAAATTGGAATTAAATACCTTAACTCTGATGCTGTTATCTGCAGCTTGCTGAACCTGATGCTGTTATCCACAGCTTGCTCCTTCCTGCTTCTTTAGGACACCACCCAAAACCGACCTCCCTTCCGACTAGTTAGCTCCTAGCCCTAGGATATCAACAGATATCCTAGCCCTCCGAGCCCAAAACCTCCAGCAACTCTGGTCCACTTTGTCAATGCCACTCACAAAATTCCTCCCTCTGTCCAATACTCAGAGCTCTCCCCAAAATCCTTCCCCACTCCTCTCGAATGAATCCCCCTCCAAACTCCTTTCCCCCCCTTATTCCTCCTTCACCGCCTTCCCTTCATTTACTCCCCACCTAATATCTTATCCCATTATTAAATACCTTATCCCATTATTAAATACCTTATCCCATTATTAAATATCTTATCCATTCATTAATATGTTTCCATTTTTGGGAACGTAACTTAAATTAGTAGTATATTTTATTATTCACCATTAATTTAATACTTTATTAATTAATGAATT
>ML784015.1:213545-228523 GCA_009831015.1 Picea engelmannii
GATTTGATGAAGGAAAATGTGTATATATGAATATTCATTATTATGTAACTAAACCACAGTTGTTTAAAATAAATTATTGAACCAGACAATTGTGATTAAACGAATTCTCACACAATTAATTGATTGTTGTCTTTTTAAAAGACCAGTCTTGCTGACTGGATTGGATGCATACATAAAATACTAAAGGATGACAGTTTGATTATTAGTACATGTACGAGAATTGTATGTACTAGCTACACATACATTTCTTGTACATATACACTAGTATTTATGAGTTTTCTTGACTTACTTACTAATAATGTCGGTTACTTGTTATAAATGTGTGAACCATGTTCTTGTTCTTTGTACCATAAGATACCTTAACTTCGGGACGAAGTTTCCTGAAGGGTGGGTGTATGTAACGACCCTTGATTATTAAGTATAATTAATTTAATAATATAATCCTAAAATATTAGCTAAACTATATTTATGTCTTAAAATAACATTTCTAATTGATTATTATTAAATAATTGTTCATGATGGTTAATGATTGATTTAATTATTAATTAATTCATTAATTAATAAAGTATTAAATTAATGGTGGATAATAAGATATAATATTAAATTAGGTTACGTATCCCACAAGGGATAACATATTAAATACTTTAGGATAAGTAATAAAGGAGGGATAAGGGTATTAACGGCGGGAGGATAAGGGGTAATAAAGCAGTTAGGTAGGGAGTTAATGGGGAAGGAGTGTCAGTGAAGGAGGGATAATGAAGGAAAGGAGTTGGGGGGAGGATCATTCTACGGGGAGTTGGCCATGGATTTTGGGGAGCTCTGAGTATTGCAGAGAGGGAGGAATTTTGTGATTGGCATTGACACAGTGGACCGGGGTTGCTGGGGTTTTGGGCACGGAGGGCTAGGATATCCGTTGATATCCTAGGGCTAGGAGCTAACTAGTCGGCAGGGAGGTCGGTTTTGGGTAGTGTTCTAAAGAAGCAGGAAGGAAGCAAGCTGAGGATAACAACATCAGGTTCAACAAGCTGCGGATAACAACATCAGAGTTAAGGTCTTTAATTCCAATTTATCCATTGTTTAATTAGATTTATTATTCATTGATAAATTTTACATGCATAAGTGTTAAGAAAATTTGGAATTATTCTTCTTTATAAACCTTGTAGAAATTACTGTGCATTTGGTAGAATTATTAGAGGTTAATTCAAAACCGGTCTTCACAGGAAATCATCGTCTAAATCATAAGTAGAGTAATCTGAAACTAGACCGACTTCCAGATTTCTGTATAGTTAAGGAAAACAAAAAATCGTGTTCTCTATCAAATCGGAAGACGTGGACAAGGCCAATCAAACAATATACAATCAAATAGGGTTTTCAACTAACATGGTAAGTTTATCGATGAGTAAGGAAGAAAGGTTGATTGCACAGATTTTAGCAACCAAATTCCATACTGACCTTGCGGTAGAGCCAAAATCAGAGGTCAAACTAAATACTTTCATGAGGGATCTAATCATCAATGGACATGTGGATGGACTCTACAAGCGAGCGATGAAGAAGAGGCGGACCAAATGATAGAAGGCGGAAATCATCACTTAAGCGGTCGAGAGCGTTGGGGAAAATCAACTATCCTGATTGAGCACTCTAAAGGAGGAAATCGCCAAGCTCGAATGAATTCTTGTGTAGAATTGAGTATGTTCTAGCAAATTTTGGACATATGGCATTCAAAGGAAAAATCCCCAGATATGTTAGACATGTTCGTAATGATCCCTTTAAAGTAGGAGAACTGTCGTTATACATTACTCATTTTTGTAACTGACCTCTATTTTTAGAATTATGGGGAACCTTAATCATTTTGAATTCTACAAGTAACTCCTCTATATATATATATCATCCAGAGGATATAGAAGGCATGAGAGGAGGAGGGGACCTACCATCATTGCAAGTGGACTTTGTAAAATCATGGAGCTAAACTGAATATATGATGTAGAAGCAATTTTTCGAATTGTTTATGAAAAGATTCTAATTGGCTGCGATATGAGTTCTGTCTTCTTTCATAGTGTGTGTTTCATGTATCTTCAAAATTCCATTTGCAAGTTCCTCTTTTAAATTGGAGAGTTAAAAGTATGGAATTCATCTAATGATTCTTTAGACTTAGAAATTTAATTTCATGTGATTTATCTTCTCAACTATTTCATAATTCATTTCAACATGCTCCGAAGCAGTTACGTGTTTTCCCTTTTCCTCTTTTGCCATGTGAATTTCAAGTTGAAAACTCAGACTCGTTGCCTCACTTATCCTTTCTCCTCTAGATAAGTTCTAATGACTTACTACTGCATTATTTATTGGAAATAATATGATTTGTTGGAAATAGTTGAACAAGTAAACACAAGAATAACAAGCTCCCAATAGAGAAAAACATAAGATTTTTGCAAGAAATGATCAGAACAACCAATGTAGGAGTAGGCCAAACAATAGAAAAAGATACAAGGCTTATAAAAGATACCAATTTGGTTTGGTATTCTCCTCTTCTAGTTGTTATGCATATATGTATGTGTGGTGTGTGTACACAATCATTCGCAATAATTTCATCTTATTATCAAGACTATTACCGCCACTACATTAATTATTGGAGAGAGAGAGAGAGAGAGAGACTTGAGGCAAATTAGTAGACTTGAGGCTGAACCATTTCAATTGATACTTGAGGTTGTGATTTCTCACTTCACCTGAGCGACCAAGAGATTTTTCTCCTGCCTTACTCCATAGCATGCCTGTCATTCCGAGGCATTTTATCATCTGAAAAGTAGAATCAACATCTAGAGGAAATCTTGTGGAGAAACCGGATAAACTTTAATGCAAATCCCCCCTCAATCTACCTCTTGATTTTAATGATGTATCAACTAATGAGCGAGTAGAGAAATTGCAAGAATGGTTGAATTTATGCCACCTAGTGTAGGTAGACATTGACATGGAGTATGAATATATTGTCGCCACACTTACGCACAATTCAAAGGACTCATAATATTTTGGTTGGAAAAACTCCCATGTAGCATTGAAAATGAAATTGGTTTATTGTTGGAAGGAGGGACAAAGCCCCTATCAAAAGAACAAGTAAGAAAGTTAGCTACACTTATAAAGGGAATTGTGGTATCCTTTGGTTTATGGAAGAAGATCACCAAGGACAGCGACATGAAAATGTTGTTAGGGATGGAATTAGTGAGTTTAAAAGGATTTAATGAATTCATGAGGGATTATGAAAAAATGTCTTGCACAAGCAATCATGTAGATGATAATAAAATCAAGCTAAATATGATAACAATAATTCCTTATTCAATTTTTGATAAAGTACATATATCATGCATGTAAATAGAAATTAGATATTACTAATTTAACCCTTGCAAATGTAGCTGAAATGATAAGAATTTGCATAGAAGATTTATGTATGCATAAAAGGTCCATAAAAAAGATAATAAAGAAAAAAGTTGGTTTGAAAGATTGGTATTGTTTTTCATAAATCAATATAACAAGTCAAAAAGAAGGAAATAAACACTTCTAAAAGAAAATGAGATATTGAATTAAGAGTCCCAACATAGATGAATCCTTGAAAGAATTATTAGAAGAAAAGACATTTCCAAAAAAAAAAAGTTTGATAATAAAAACCAACAAGGAAATGATTGTTATCTCTATGGAGAGCCAAGAATATTTTGAAAAGATTGTTCCCCAATAAAATCTAAAGTTGATTCCTTTTATGCAAATCGAGAGTTCAATGAAAATTGGGACTATATCCAATCATATGTTGATTCAAGCTTTTCTTGATAAGTCGAAATTTGCAAGTTAAACTCTTATGAAGTCGAAGCCTAGGTATTAGTAGAGAAAGCCAAAAGAAAGAAATAATATGATTTGTTGGAAATAGTTAAACAAGTAAACAAAAGAATAACAAGCTCCCAATAGAGAAAAACATAAGATTTTTGCAAGAAACGATCAGAACAACTGATGTAGGAGTAGGCCAAACAATAGAAAAAGATACAAGGCTAATACCACTTTGGTTTGGTCTTCTCCTATTCTAGTTGTTATGCATATATGTATGTGTGGTGTTTGTACACAATCATTCGCAATACTTTCATCTTATTATCAAGACTATTTCCACCACTACATTAATTATTGGAGAGAGAGAGAGAGAGAGAGAGAGAGAGAGAGTAGACTATTGCCGCCACTACACTAATTATTGCATAGGGAGTAGAGGATTGACACCACTCCACTAATTATTGCACAGAGAGTAAATTATTGCTGCCACTACACTAATTATTGTAGAGGGAGTAACCAGATACATATGCAACCATATATAATTGAGATGTATAATATAACATAACATTAATTATAAACTAATTTGGAATACAAAATAGATTGATTTAAAAAACAAAATAAACCATAATAATAAAATTTAAATAAAATAATAATAAAATATATACTAATATAGATATATTTTATCCCCAGATGGGGTGTTTACACGGTTTGAGTACAGGGGAAGTCCAACCGTTGCATCCTGGCCATGGAAAGGTCAATTCCACCATCATCCATTCTCCCTTCGTCCATCCTTAGTAGGTTCAAGAATTGCATTACGCAATGCCATTATGGAATTGAATGTGTCCGCATTGGCCATGAAACTCAAAACTATTGACATGAGGGAGAAGGAGATCACTCTGTGTCTCAACAGGATTCACATTAATATGAGAATAATGTTGATGAATTCTTTGCTGCAAGATATGATGCCAAGTATCTTTATGATTGATCGTTTGCATCTTGATGAACTCATATCCATGAGAGCACTCGCCAAAAACCTCCTTGAGGGTGATGCGACTATCAATAAGTTAATTAGGAACATACACGGGCCTCTAATCTTTAATTGCAACTCTCATATTATTTCGGCCCTTCTACTTATGTTTCCCCTTTTTCATATTCCCCCTATCTGCGGGCCTGTAACTCTCTCTGGTTCTTCCTTCATTCTAATGGATCCTTGCATCAGTAAGCCTTGCCATTTGAATGTTGGAACTTCCAGGGAAGGGCCAACTTGTGCAGCATGAGCAACAATAGGCATTGTCGATTACTATGAAACCTATCTGCATGAGGACGACAAAGTGACGATGTTGGCCCTCAAAGATGAGGTTCCCCTTGTTCATGAATTTAAAGAAGACTCAGAGGTTGACTTAAAAGTGGGAAGGGTGATCCCAGATCTGGGATGCACCAAGACCCGAAACTCTAAATTCTTTCACACCCTTCAACTCTATTGGCATGTCAAGTCAATGATAGTTCTCGATATGCTACCAAAAGATGAATATTTTCATTAGCTCAAAGGTCGAATGGAGATGCTAGAGATACAGATGGAATACATGTCCAAAGTCATCACTTGGTTGGATTGCAAACACAAAGGCCTCTTCTAGCCACCCATTGCTCGTCTTGGGGCTACAACTGTTGGTTCTAGAGATGCAACTATTGGTCCTCATGGTGGTATCTCTGAAGATGGCACTGATGCTAGCAAGTCGTATGCTATGGAACCTCACGTTCCAAAGAATTTCTAGAATATTTTCTAATCATTAATTGATCTTTTGCCTATGTTTTTATAGTTTTTTCCATACTAGACATTTCAGTTTTATCTTTCATTTTCTAAGCATAACAGTGATAGACATGGTATACTTGGTTTCCCCTCAGGAGCAGGTTTTTTTTCCTAATAAACCTGGAAGACTATCATGGTATTTCATATCCAAGAACTTAGTGATTTCTAGACTATCTGGACTGCTAATATTAATATAGTTTTTTACTTAAAAATACATATAGATATCTTTTAATCTTAATTTTTTTAATACTTGATTCTAATCTATTTTAATATTAATGCATATTTCTTTTGTAACAAGTATTTATGTATTACAATAATGTATAAAATCAATATCTCTTTGAGTTTGAAATACTTAACCCCGCTCACAGATAGCAAACTCCTAGTTACGTTGAAAGGTGTACACCTATTGACCATGGGCACATTTAATGATCTTTTAACTTTAAATCTTAATCTTATGGTCAGGAATTGAAGATGCTGGCATATTCTTAGTCGTCCTCCCAAATCAATGAACTAGATCTCATGTTCATAACTTCCTTTCATTTATAAATGCTTACGTTTCCTTGTTTACTTTTTCAAATTTACTTTTTCAAATTTACTTTATATGATTAATAATTTACTGCACTAACCATAGATGGCCACGTTTACTTAATTAACATGAATAAATATGTATAGAATACCTTATTGTCATGTTCTGATATGAATAACACATATCAAATTATGAATCTGAAGACGTCGACTAATGAATTATGCCACCTTTGGCACACCTTTGGCTTGCATTAGTTCACTCCTCGCACATCTGATTCTCTCATATTGGGAGTGAAACGTGTCTGCGTTTAGTGTTGTTTTCAAGTAACAGTCGGGGTTAACCTAGTGATAGTTCATCATCACATTCATGTATGAATAACAAATGTCAAATTATGAATCTGAAGAGGCCAACTGATGAATTATGCCACATTGGGCACACATTAGTTCACTCCTGAGCATGTGATGCTCTCATATTGGGAGTGAAACGTGTCCGCGTTTGAATTAACCTTATTTGTTTCAAGTAATAGGCGGGGTTAACCTAGAGATAGTTCATTGTCATGTTTGGGTATGAATAACAAATGTCAAATTATGAATCTGAAGAGGCCAACTGATGAATTATGCCACATTTGACACACATTTGGCATGCATTAGTTCACTCCTAGCACATGTGATGCTCTCATATTGGGAGTGAAACGTGTCCATGTTTGAACTAATTGTATTTGTTTCAAGTAACAGTCAGGGTTAACCTAGAAATAGTTGAATTAACATGACGTTTGGCACATTTTGGCACAATAGATGGATATGTGTACGATTTTATTTTAAAAAACCCAACCCTCAGCACTGCGGCTACAGTTCAAGATATTAGATGTTGTGCGACGAATTTCAGAGAATTTGATGGTTTATGGATGGGAGAGTTTGGCCAAGAAATCTATAGGAAGTTCTCAATCACTTTTATAACTACTCCCTCTCTCTATAAATGGTTGTTTTTTTGGTTCATTTGATTTTCTGACCTTCTCTCTGCAAATGTTTTTTTTTTTCAATTTGATTTTCTGTATTGTTAAGTGTATGCTGAGTGTAGATTCAGAGACTGTTCTTCAAAGCACCAAAATGACTATGGCCAAGAAAATTGACCCGAGCTGAGAATTTAAACATCAAGGAAACATCACAGAGAGGAGCAACATCTCTCACTTGGACGAAGGCAACACATAGGAGAAACATCAATCGTGCAACGCAAATAGGTTAACAGATTTTTCTTTTTCACGTCGCGGAGTAGTGGATAGGAACAATAAACAATTGCGGAACCCTAAAACTGTACATTATAATTGAATAACTATATCTTTGTTTGTTAAATATAGAATAATATCGGATTAACTACAGACTGGAAATATAAAAAAAGAATGGTTAATCTCTGGTATATAAACCACAAATTCAATTATCTGCCCCTTTGAAAATTAAGATTGGTTCATTCATATGGCCACTTGAAATATAGGTTCCTGGGGTATTTCAATGCAGGTGGAGATCCTTGAGTTATTTTGTTTTATCAATAAATTTGTTCAGCCAACATTGAAATTGATCGGAATTGGTTTTGAAATTAGCATACATGGATATGTGTTTAGGTACATTATAAATTAATAACTATAGCTGGGTTTTTTCACTAAAAAATTATACCTATAGACTATAATCGATTATACCTATAGATTATAAAAAAAACGAGTGGTTGATCTCTGGTATATAAACCACGAATTCTATGGTTGGCCTCTTGGACAATCAATATTAATTCATTCATATGGCCACTTGAATTATAGATTTGTGGGATTTCCCGAGTATTTCATTGCGATTGGAGATTCTTGATTTATTCTGTTCCATCAATAAATCGGTTCAGACCCCATTGAAATCAATAGGAATTGGTTTTCAAATTAATACGCATCGATTGGTATTTAGTGCTGCATAAAAATAAGACATGAAAGTTCTTTATGGAGTAGTCAATAGGTAAGGTTTTACTAATAATAAGGTAAGATTTTATTAACAAGAGACCAAATATTAAAAAACAAATTTGATTTAAAAAACCTTCACTGTAATTTGATTTATATTTGTGCGTTTCAATTAAGCATTTTGTGTGGGCGTTTCAATTAACGGTAGAATTGAATGCGAATCGTGATTGTGTAGGTTATTAGAGTTACGGTTATTGTTCATTCCGTTTTTTTTCCCAGTGAGCCGCCATTTTTTTACCGGACTTTCATGAGTTTTTTAATATGAATAACAACCAAAAAAATATTTTTAGTGGGCGGATGGGTATGGTCGGTGGATGTGAAGTGCCAATTTCAATCAACAATGCTTTGTGTGGGCATTTCATTTAAAGTGGAATTGGATACGAATAGTCTTTGTGCAGCTGCATAGGGTAATAGGCTTAAGGTTATAAAGTTATATACAGTTTAATCTTTAAAAAATTGTAAATATATGTAATTTTACATTAATTAAATACAATTTTAATATAATTAAATTTTATTTTAAATATAATTTTAAATATTAATATAATTTTAAATCTTATTTTTAATATAATTATAGTATAATTAAATACAAATTTAATATAATTAAATCTTATAAATCTTTAAATAATTTAATCTTTAAAAAATTGTAAATATATTTAACTATACATTAATTCAATATAATTTTAATTAAATCTTTAATATATTAATTAAATATAATTTTACATTTTATAATTTCATATTTTTAAAAGTTATTATTATTTTGTAAATAAAATTAATCATTTTGCCTTACAATTATTTTCTAAATTAAATAATTTTTTTGTTAAAAAATCTAATTGTAATTGATTAAATGAAATTTTATCATTAAAAAATTTGATCCATTTATCAAAATAGTGTTTTTTTTTTTTTTTAATTTAAAAAATCAATTAATATCTTACATTGTACATTAATTAATGTAAATTAATACTTTAATTTATATTAATGTAATAATGTGTTTTTAATATAATCATTGCTAAGATAAGAACAAATTCTCAAGAGCTCCATAGTGAAACTAGACGCTGGTCAATTCCTAAAATGCCATGGGATGAAAGAGTGTGTCACCTTTGTGACACTAAGAAGGTTGAACATGAAAAACACTTTCTCTTAGATTGTCCAACCTATACCCATATTAGATCTCATTTTCAAAATATTCATCACACTACCAACCTTCCTAACCTCTTAACTCAACAAAAGTATGGTGATCTTGGAAAGCTTCTCTTAATGCTTTTCGAGCACATAAACAAAATTCTAAAGAATCACAAGTAATCAATGTCTTTAGAATTAGTCACATAATTCTTTCTATCAATGTCTTTAGAATTAGTATAAATTGTCATCTGCAACAGGTAAAACAAGTTGATTTCCTTTAAATGTTGTTAGGAAAAATATAAATTATCATCTATAATGTATAAATCAAGTAGATTTGTTATCAATGAGCTTAGAACAATATAACTCAACATCTACAAAGATCCATATGATTTGTTATAAATGCTCCTATAATAGCTATAACTCATTAAATGATTTGTTGTTACAATGTGATGAACATAGTGTTGAGTCTTTCAATTTGACAAACATTGCATCGAGTTTCAAAATTTAACGGACATAACCATATTTTCGCAATGTCACGAACATGACTTGCCATAACCATATTGTTGCAATGTCATGAGCATGACTTGCCATAACCACATTATCACAATGTGACGAACATAACCATATTGTCCCAATCTGACGAACATGAATGGCCATAACCACATTATCAGAATGTGATGAAGAAAACCATATTGTCGCAAGCTGATGAACATGACTGGCCATAACCATATTGTTGCAATGTGACAAACATAACCATATTGTCACAATGTGACGAACATGAATGGCCATAACCACATTATCAAAATGTGATGAACATAACCATATTGTCACAATCTGATGAACATGACTGGCCATAACCATATTGTTGCAATGTGACGAACATAACCATATCGTCGTAATGTGATGAACATAGCCTTGCCATCACAATGTGATGAACATGACCATATTTTTCGCAATGTGACCAACACAGCCTCATCATCGCAATGTGATGAACATAACCATATTGTTCACAAAGTGTCAAACATAGCCCTATCGTTTCAATATGACAAGCATAGCCCCACTGTCATTATGTGACGAATATTGCCATATTGTCACAATGTGACGAACATAGCTTTGTTGTCGCAATGTGACAAACATAACCATATTTATGGAATGTGATGAATATATCCTTGAATCTTGCAATGTGACAAACATAGCACTAAGTCTCTCTATTTGACGAACATAGCACTGAGTCTCGGACTGTGACGAACATAACCATATTTTCACAATGTGACGAACATGACTTACCATAACCATATTGTCGCAATGTGACGAACATAACCATACTATTGCAATGTCATGAGCATGACTTTCCATAACCACATTATCGCAATGTGACGAACATAACCATATTGTCCCGATCTAACGAACATGAATGGCCATAATCACATTATCACAATGTGACGAAGAAAACCATATTATCGCAATGTGATGAACATAACCATATTGTTTGCAATGTGACCAACATAGCCTCATCATCGGAATGTGATGAACATAACCATATTGTTCACAATGTGTCGAACATAGCCCTATCGTCGCAATATGAAAAACATAGCCCCATTGTCATAATGTGACGGATATTGCCATATTGTCACAATGTGACCAACATAGCTTTGTTGTCGCAATGTGACAAACATAACCATATTTCGGGAATGTGACGAATATAGCCTCGAATCTTGCAACGTGACGAACATAGCACCAAGTCTCTCCATTTGACGAACATAGCACTGAGTATCACAACGTGACAAACATAACCATATTTTTGTAATGTGACAAACATGATTGGTCATAACCATATTGTTGCAATGTCATGAACATGACTAGCCATAACCACATTATCGTAGTGTGACAAACATAACCATATTGTCGCAATGTCACGAACATAGTCTCGTCATTGCAATGTGATGAACATAACCATATTGTTGTAATGTGACAAACATTGCCTCATCGTCCCGATCCGATGAACATATCCTCGTTGTCACAATGTGACACAAATATCATGTCGTCATAATCTCACAAAAAATGTCTTGTCGTCATAATGTGATGAACATAGCCCTGTAGTTGAAATAAATGTGGCGCAAGCGCGTTGAGACGAGGTACCTCTGCCTCGACAAAGGCTTCGCCCACTCACAGGATCATTCAAATTCCCAAGTTCGTGAGCCAAAGCGGCTCCTTGGATTCCCACTATGGAATATCTATGAAAAATTCTGATCCATAGGTCCTGTTCTTTCGTCCTATTCTTTCCTGTCACGGCCCCCCTGCACGACCATGAACTTTCCCGACTTAGTTTCGGGTTTTGGGGTTTCGTAATCCCTGTTGTCGAGAGTCTCCTATCCTCTTGAACTCCCGAACTCCGATGCGCTTCTCTTGGCTATGCTCTGGTCCATGCGACCTCCTCTTATATGACCGCAGTCATATCTCCTGTTGGGGTTTCGCAACCCAAGCGTCCAACCTCTCACCCTTTGGATCCCTGATTCTCCGATACGCGAAATGTCGATATGGCAATTCCCCAGTCTTTCCCTTCATTGCGAATTTGTCGATCGCGATAATGGAGAGCACGAGCTTCTTGTCCACGGGATCCCCGATATCTCGATTCCCAATTCTCCAACGTGACATCAGCTAGGCCCACAACGTGGGGTTCCTGCCTTTTCGCATTTTCGTCACTCGTGAGGTCAAAAGGCTCCCTTTTCCATCTTCGATGCCCGAGTCCCTGATATGGGAAATCTCACGACACGTGTCCACCCCCAAACGAACGGCTCAGATCAAATCTCGCTAATTCGGGGTTTTTGATGTCGAAACGCACATGTCCACGGGACTCGCGAAATGTCGATTCCCGATGCGTTGATCCTCCGATGGGTTCACGATCTTGACCTTTCAATGGTCCTTTCACCTCATCGACATTTTGGACTTCGCGATACCGAAATGCACGAACTCTTTGCTCCTGGGATTTTCGATATCCCAATTTCTGATATGCCGATAGACGACCTCCTTTCAGGATTTCCCCTAATGGAGATCAATTGTTGCCACGCGTCCTAGGAATGGACCGTCCAGATTACCCCTCATGTTTTCGAGACTTTTGACGCCCCGACCTTCACGACCTCAGGAACTCCGATTTCCCGAGTGCCGATATTCCGATGCTTGTCGGGATTTCTGCCTGGTGTGAGAAGGGTTAAATCCCATGCACCTCCTGTTCGATCTGACGGCTGACAGGATTTCTAAATGAGATCCGACGGCTCACAATATCCCCCTTCTGTGCGCTCCTCCGGTTTCTCCCTGGACGCGAGATCCAATGGTCCAGATCTATTCCCCAGCCGATTTGACAGCTTTTGTGCTCCCTCCTGAACTTGCGCACTTCTTCCTACACTTGGAATAATTCCAAGTTCTCAAAGGCCTCAACCTTTGGCTTTCTTCTCTGCGAGCTCCACGACCTGAGTTCTCGCCTGTGCGTGTAAAAACGTTGTTCCCCCTGAGCTTTTACTCCTCCCAAATCCTTAAAGGATTCTTCAACTCCTGCGCTTCTGCAGGGTCTTCGCACATGCGAAGGTGCTACCTCTCCTGAGCTCCTCAACACTCAGACCCCTAAGGGATTTTGTTCTTCTTCTCCCACAGATGGAGAATGAAATGGATGACCTTCTGGCTATTCTTCTCAAGCAACCTCTTGCTGAGTCTTCCAAGGTGTTCAGCAACCTGGAGAAGATCCCTCAGTGGATTCTTCCTTCAGCTCTAGAACTCAAAGAGTTCTCTTCTCTTGTGCCTATCTGCACACTGTCTCAATGCCCACCTGGCAGAGTATCTTCTCACAGAACATCCAACAATTTCGTCCTCTTCTGTGCACTCCTTGCACTTGCTCAATGCCCACTTGGCAGAGCTCTCAGAATCCTCAGTGATTCTAGCTTCTATTTGAACTCACAGCAGAGTTCTTCCTCAGCACCACTGTGCATATGCTCAATGCCCACTTGGCAGAGATTTACAGAATTCACAACAAAATTTTGTCTGCAACTGTGTCTCTCATACACAGCCTTGCCTCCAAGGTATTCAACAACCTTGAAGTCTTCCCTTGAGCTATTGACTCTAGTTCCTGTGCCGCAACACGTCTTTGCATGACTCCGCAGAGTTCAGAAGTGCATCCTCTGTGCATGACTCTCAGAACCCGCAACGTTCTGTCACACCCTCCTGGTGTGAAGCCTCAAAGACCTTAACCTAAAATCAAACAAACCCTACAAATGCACAACTACATCATACATTCACGATATATAAATAACACTCACAGACATCCACATAATACAGAATCCATGCAGGAAAAACTGCTTCTGTTTATATTAAAAATGACAAATGCCTGTATTTATAAAGGTGTTCCTGAGCACGGCCTATAACAAGGTCTCAACTCTTCTCTCTTCTGCCTCTACTTCGCAGATTCTCTTCTATGCTAACCCTACAAAATGAGATCAAAATTCCTTTTTACCTGAGGGGGCTCTTCGAGCTCTTCCCTCCAAACCTAACCTACCCTATTCAATTACATTGAATGGGCTGTCTAGTCTAGCATCTAGATCTAGATCTCAGCCCTACAAACATTAAAGGCCGATCTACTTACAGCCTGCATAAAAGCACGGCTTCCCAGCTCAACAACTTAACACATTAAATTACATTCAATTCAAATTTTAAATGAGGTTGCGCCTCTCTTCAGCTTTGAATGCATGCACGCTGACGTGGCTGGTTGGCTGGTTGGCTGATGTGGAGAGATGCTCCTGCATCAAAATGTCATGTCATCGCAATGTGATGAATATATGAAATTTAATTTCATCACATAGCCATACGACATATGATGAACATATGACATTTATGTTCATCACATAGTTATTTTTTACTTAAATGTCCTATCATCTCCATGTGATGAACATAGACCCATCATCGCAATATCCCCTTTGTCGTCAATATGTAACAAAGAATATACTATTATCGTAATGTGATGAACATAGCCCCATTGTCGCAATGTCATGCAAATATCATGTCGTCATAGTGTGACACAAATCTCGAGTCATCGCAATCTGACGAACTTAGCCCCTCTCTCTCTATGTGACAAAAATATACATATTGTTGCAATATGACGAACGTAGGCTCGTCATCACATTTCCATCAACATAGCTTCGTCGTTGCAATGTGAACCTTTCCTTCCCAAAGTCAACCATGTTCTACCAAACTTAACCATGGACATGATCAACCATAGTCAAGTATGATCATTGTAAATTATTGTATTAATACTTCAATAATGTATTATTAATGTATTACTACTTTGGTAATGTATTTATTAAGGTATTGATACTTTAATAATGTATTATTAAAGTATTAAATTTTTTTAAATGTTTTAATTATTTAATATTAATGTTTTAGTGTATTAATATTAATAAATACATTATTAATAATGTATTTATTAATGTATTATTACTTTAATAATATAT
The DNA here is from genome assembly GCA_009831015.1 of Picea engelmannii. Lineage (NCBI taxonomy): Eukaryota > Viridiplantae > Streptophyta > Pinopsida > Pinales > Pinaceae > Picea > Picea engelmannii. The sequence continues at coordinate 228,281 of ML784015.1, forward strand.
TATTTATGCATGACTTTATTAGAGTATTAATACTTTAACAATGTGTTGATGTATTAATTTATTAATAAATACATTATTAATATATTATTACTTTAATCTCTTACATTATACATTAATGTATTAGTTAATTAATACATTACATTATTAATGTTTTTGTATTTATATAACAATATTCTAAAATAGTTTTAATGTATTTTTGATTAATGTTTTATTTTTTTAATTAATTAATACCTTTCATTATAC
>ML784015.1:310511-324384 GCA_009831015.1 Picea engelmannii
TGTGACACTAAGAAGGTTGAACATGAAAAACACTTTCTCTTAGATTGTCCAACCTATACCCATATTAGATCTCATTTTCAAAATATTCATCACACTACCAACCTTCCTAACCTCTTAACTCAACAAAAGTATGGTGATCTTGGGAAGCTTCTCTTAATGCTTTTCGAGCACATAAACAAAATTCTAAAGAATCACAAGTAATCAATGTCTTTAGAATTAGTCACATAATTCTTTCTATCGATGTCTTTAGAATTAGTATAAATTGTCATCTGCAACGGGTAAAACAAGTTGATTTCCTTTAAATGTTGTTAGGAAAACTATAAATTATCATCTATAATGTATAAATCAAGTATATTTGTTATCAATGAGCTTAGAACAATATAACTCATCATCTACAAAGATCCATATGATTTGTTATAAATCCTCCTATAATAGCTATAACTCATTAAATGATTTGTTGTTACAATGTGATGAACATAGTATTGAGTCTTTCAATTTGACGAACATTGCATCGAGTTTCACAATTTAACGGACATAACCATATTTTCACAATGTGACGAACATGACTTGCCATAACCATATTGTCGCAATGTGATGAGCATAACCATATTGTTGCAATGTCATGAGCATGACTTGCCATTACCACATTATCACAATGTGACGAACATAACCATATTGTCACAATATGATGAACATGAATGGCCATAGCCACATTATCATAATGTGACGAAGAAAACCATATTGTCGTAATATGATGAACATGACTGGCCATAACCATATTGTTGCAATGTGACAAACATAACCATATTTTCACAATGTGACGAACATGAATGGCCATAACCACATTATCACAATGTGATGAAGATAACCATATTGTCACAATCTGATGAACATGACTGGCCATAACCATATTGTGGCAATGTGAAAAACATAACCATATTTATGGAATGTGATGAATATATCCTTGAATCTTGCAATGTGACGAACATAGCACTAACTCTCTCTATTTGACGAACATAGCACCGAGTCTCGGACTGTGACGAACATAACCATATTTTCACAATGTGATGAACATCACTTACCATAACCATATTGTCGCAATGTGATGAACATAACCATACTATTGCAATGTTATGAGCATGACTTGCCATAACCACATTATCGCAATGTGACGAACATAACCATATTGTCCCGATCTAATGAACATGAATGGACATAATCACATTATCACAATGTGACGAAGAAAACCATATTATCACAATGTGATGAACATAACCATATTGTTCGCAATGTGACCAACATAGCCTCATCATCGCAATGTGATGAACATAACCATATTGTTCACAATGTGTCGAACATATCCCTATCGTCGCAATATGACAAACATAGCGCCGCTATCATAATGTGATGGATATTGCCATATTGTCACAATGTGACCAACATAGCTTTGTTGTCGCAATGTGACAAACATAATTTTATTTCGGGAATGTGACGAATATAGCCTCGAATCTTGCAATGTGACGAACATAACACCGAGTCTCTCCATTTGATGAACATAGCACCGAGTATCGCAATGTAACAAACATAACCATATTTTTGTAATGTGACAAACATGACTGGTCATAACCATATTGTCGCAATGTGACGAACATATAACCATATTGTCGCAATGTGATGAACATGACTAGCCATAACCACATTATCGCAGTGTGACAAACATAACCATATTATCGCAATGCCACGAACATAGTCCCGTCATTGCAATGTGATGAACATAACCATATTGTTGTAATGTGACGAACATTGCCTCATCATCCTGATCCAATGAACATATCCTCGTTGTCACAATGTGACACAAATATCATGTCGTCATAATCTCACAAAAAAGGTCTTGTCATCATAATGTGATGAACATAGCCCTGTAGTTGAAATAAATGTGGCGCAGGCGCGTTGAGACGAGGTACCTCTGCCTTGACAAAGGCTTCGCTCGCTCACAGGATCGTTCAAATTCCCAAGTTCGTGAGACAAAGCGGCTCCTTGGATTCCCACTGTGGAATCTCTATGAAAAATTTGGATCCACAGGTCCTGTTCTTTCCTGTCATGACCCCCCTACACAACCATGAACTTTCCCAAATTAGTTTTGGGTTTCGGAGTTTCGTAATCCCCGTTGTCGAGAGTCTCCTATCCTCTTGAACTCCCGACCTCCGATGCACTTCTCTTGGCTATGCTCTGGTCCATACGACCTCCTCTTATATGACTGCAGTCATATCTCCTGTTAGGGTTTCGCGACCCAAGAGTCCAACCTCTCGCCGTTTGGATCCCCAATTCTCCGATACGCGAAATGCTGATATGGCAATTCCTCGGTCTTCCCCTTCTTCGCGAATTCGTCGATCGCGATAACAGAGAGCACGAGCATCTTGTCCACGGGATCCCCGATATCCCGATTCTCGATTCTCCAACGTGATGTCAGCTAGGCCCACAACGTGGGGTTCCCACCTTTTCGCATTTTCGTCACTCGTGAGGTCAAAAGGCTCCCTCTTCCATCTCCGATGCCTGAGTCCCCAATATGGGAAATCTCGCGACATGTGTCCGCCCCCAAACGAATGGCTCAGATCAAATCTCGCTAATTCGAGGTTTCTGATGTTGAAACGCACATGTCCACAGGAATCGCGAAATGCCGATTCCCGATGCGTTGATCCTCCGATGGGTTCACGGTCTTGACCTTTCAATGGTCCTTTCACCTCATCGGCATTTCTGTCTTCGCAATACCGAAATGAACGAACTCTTTGCTCCCGGGATTTTCGATATCCCGATTCCCGATATGCCGATAGACGACCTCCTTTCGGGATTTCCTCTAATGGTGCTCGATTGCTGCCATGCTTCCCAGGAATGGACGGTCCAGATTACCCCTTGCGTTTTCGAGACTTTTGACGTCCCAACCTTCACGACCTCAGGAACTCCGATTTCCCGAGTGTCGATACTCCGATGCCTGTCAGGATTTCTGCCTGGCGTGAGAAGGGTTAAAACCCATGCACCTCCTGTCCGATCCGACGGCTGACGTGATTTCTGAATGAGATCCGATGGCTCACGATATCCCCCTTCTGTGCCCTCCTCTGGTTGCTCCCTGGACGCAAGATCCAATGGTCCAGATCTATTCCCCAGCTGATCTGACAGCTGTTGTGCTCCCTCCTGAGCTTGCGCACTTCTTTCTTTGCTTGGAAGAATTCCAAGTTCTCAAAGGCCTCAACCTTTTCCTTTCTTCTATGCGATCTCCACCACCTAAGTTCTCACCTATGTGTGTAAAAACGTTGTTCCCGCTGAGATTTTACTCCTCCTGAATCCTTAAAGGATTCTTCAACTCCTGCGCTTCTGCAGGGTCTTCACGCACGCGAAGGTGCTACCTCTCCTGAGCTCCTCAAAACTCAGACCCCTAAGTGATTTTGTTCTTCTTCTCCCACAGATGGAGAATGAAATGGATGCCCTCCTGGCTATCCTGCTCAAGCAACCTCTTGCTGAGTCTTCCAGGGTGTTCAGCAACCCTGAGAAGATCCCTCAGTGGATTCTTCCTTCAGCTCCAGAACTCAAAGAGTTCTCTTCTCTTGTGCCTATCTACACACTGTCTCAATGCCCACCTGGCAGAGTATCTTCTCACAGAACATCCAACAGTTCTGTCATCTTCTGTGCACTCCTTGCACTTGCTCAATGCCCACTTGGCAGAGCTCTCAGAATCCTCAGTGATTCTGGCTTCTGTCTGAACTCACAGTAGAGTTCTTCCTCAGCACCATTGTGCATATGCTCAATGCCCACTTGGCAGAGCTTTACAGAATTCACAACAGAATTCTGTCTGCAACTGTGTCTCTCATACACAGCCTTGCCTCCAAGGTATTCAACAACCTTGAGGTCTTCCCTTGAGCTGTTGACTCTAGTTCCTGTGCCGCAGCACGTCTTTTCCTAACTCTGCAGAGTTCAGAAGTGCATCCTCTGTGCATGGCTCTCAGAATCCACAACATTCTGTCACACCCTCCTGGTGTGAAGCCTCAAAGACCTTCACCTGAAATCAAACAAACACTATAATTGCACAACTACAACATACATTCACAATATATGAAGAACACTCACAGCCATCCACATAATACAAAATCCATGCAGGAAAAACTGCTTCTGTTTATATTAAAAATGGCAAATGCCTATATTTACAAAGGTGTTCCTGAGCACGACCTGTAACAAGGTCTCGACTCTTCTCTCTTCTGCTTTTACTTCGCAGATTCTCTTCTATGCTAACCCTACAAAATGAGATCGAAATCCCTTTTTTCCTGAGGGGGCTCTTCGATCTCTTCCCTCCAAACCTACCTACCCTATTCAATTACATTGAATGGGCTGTGATTGCATCACCGCGCCACCCGCGTGCCCCGCTCTCACCAAGACCTTCTCTTCCCCAGGCCCGAAGAGCTAAACTACTCTTCAAATTCCTATTGGAAGTTCTCACTACCCACAGAACTATTCTTACGATCTCCCTTCTGCCTATCGGGAAGTCGGAACTCGCTGGATCACGAGTCCGGCACTCACGGATTCGGTTCTCGCAATTCCCCGAAACCCGATGGAATATCCACTTCGCGTCTACCTTGACTCCTATCAGAAATTTCCCTATCGGGAAATCGGTACTCACGCAGTCGTGAGTCACTGCTCCCACGAATCTCTGATCCCTAAACTTTGATGCCACCTGTCCTTTACTCTAACGCCTGTGGTCCCTGCTCCAATGGATCTTGGGATTTCGCGTTTCATAATTTTGCGATTCCTGATGCGCGATGTCACATGTCCTTCCAAGTCCCGATCCTCGATATGGGTGACACCTGTCGATACCAAATGCTATCACTGTGGGACCTGTCGCAATTCGGAGTTTCGTGAATCCTCCGTGATTCTTTCGACACCAAGATCTCCGAAGTGCCAAACCCCGACTCCCAGGGATCTCGCGCCACGTGTCCCAGCAACAATCAACGGTTCCAGCTGCGTCGGGAAATTGCTAATCACGATTTCAATAGGCATAAAAATCCTGTCTCTACAAAACCCGATGAGCTGAATCCTGATGACTCTTGCTCTTCCTTGCGCTCTAAGGCGTAAATCCTGTGCAACCTTTCCAAGATCTGGTGGCTGTCAGGATTTCGCTAATCTCCCCTACAAATTCTAACCGTCGATCCCTCCTCCTTGAGGATTTTAGGAAAATGACTAAATGCTTCTGTCGAGGCTTGTTCTCCGAGCCTGTGCTCATAGCTCTTGCTTGAATCCTTCCTCAGCACGATCCTTCTATGATCCCTTCTTAAGGATATCTCAAGGGTTCTATCCCTCGTGAGCTTATTCACTCTGATTCCTTCAGAGGAATGTACGCGCACTCCTTGCGCTCAGCGTTCAACAACTCTTCAAGTGTTGAATCCCTCAGACTCTGTGCATTCCCTGTAGCGGCATTCCTTAGCTCCTTGCTCAGACTAACAACTGAGACTTTTAATTCTGCCTGTGTGCTCTTCACGCAGCCTCAACAAACTCTTGAGAGTTTTGGTTGAATGAGAATACGTGTTAAACTACTGAACCCTCATCAACACACTCTATGTGGATGAATTCGACTGCACTCTTTGCTGGAATCTCCTGGTTCAGATAGAGAAACAATTGAAACTTATTCTCTTCTCTCTCAGACTTCAGTTAAAACCTTGAAATCACATGCACAACATATCTAAGGCAAATGCATAATCCGACACAAACATTCATGAGCACACAAACAATATATTCAGAGAAAACAACACCAGACATGAATTTGAATCAAAGACTCTCTTCTATTAACTCAAATCTGTACATGGGTGTTCTTCACAATTTCTTTGCTTGCTCTCTTCTCTTTTGAATGCTTGATAATTTCTGAATCCTGTTACAATGTACAAAGGAGGGTGTCTATATCCGTTTTCCCTCTCGAACTCTAAAACTGTCTAATCTAGACTTAAAATCCTATCTACCTGCATTAAACCTATTAAATGCCTTCTATCTAATTCAGAAAAGAGCGTATGGCTCGAGGTATGATACAACACACAAAAGGTGCTTTCATAAATGCATCATTTATACATTGGTGCATCCTCTTGGGTGAAAATTCAAAAAACTTTCTGCTGGCTTGTCCAGCTGTTCATTTCTTTTCAATGTTGGCTCGCTTGTCTTGGCAATGCTCCTCGATGAGTTGGCGATGCTCCTGCATCATACTCCTCGGATTGAAAACTTTCATGGGCTCCTGTCCATGAGCTCCTGCATAGTCTGTCCATGCTTTTGGATAACTGCTTCTATCTCCCAGCTGGCATCTTCCACTGGGTGATTCTTCCATTTCACCAGATATTCGAAGTACTGCTTTCGTCTGGTTTTCTTACCTGCTCGCTTGTCCAGTATGCACTCCATATGCGGATTCTCTGCAACTGGTAATTGCTTTGTCCACTCAACCACTGGTTTCTCAGTTGCAGTTTCTTCTTCTCCAGCCCTGTATGGGTATAAATCTAAAACATTAAATATCAGAGATATCCCGATGCCATCCGACAACTCAATCTCATAAGCATTCTCTCCAAATTTCTTCAGGACCCTGCATGGCCCAATTTTCTTCATTTTTAATTTGTTATATGTTCCCCTTGGGAACCTTTCCTTTCTCAAGTGTGCCAGAACCAGATCACCAACCTCAAATTGAAGTTGTCTTCGACGCTGATCTGCTCTGCGCTTGTACTCCTGATTTGAATCAATCAGTCATTTCTTCACCTTGCTGTGAAGTTCCCTCATTGCTTCAGCGAACTCTTCAGCACTTGCACTGTTAACAGCAGTCTGCTCTGACTCCCTGAGTTCAGGTACTTCTCTCAGCTGCCTGTCATATACAATCTCAAACAGACTTTTACCTATGCTCCTGTTCACTGAATTGTTATATGCGAACTCTGCTTGTGGCAACACATTGTCCCAGCTGTTGTGGTGCTCCGTTACCAAGATTCTCAGCAAGTCTCCAAGGCTTCTGTTTACAACCTCTGTTTTCCCATCCGTCTATGGATGATAGGAAGAACTAAACTCCATATTAGTTCCTAGCTTCTTCCAGAGTGTCCTCCAGAAATGTCCAATGAATTTGGTGTCCATGTCCGAAACTATGCTTCTCAACAATCCATGGAGTCGAATGACCTCCTTGAAAAACAAGTTCGTGATGTGAGTCGCATCGCTGGTCTTCTGGCATGGGATGAAGTGTGCCATTTTTGAAAACTTGTCCACAACCACAAAGATGGAATCAACCCCTCTCTGCGTTTTCGGCAATCCCAGTACGAAATCCATGCTGATCGCCTCCCACGGCCTCTCTGGTATGGGCAATGGCTGGTAAAGACCTGCATTCTGTTTCCAGCCCTTCGAATGTTGACAAATTTGACACCTGTCAACAAATATTTTGACATCTGCTCGCATGCTTGGCCAAAAATACGATTCGCTCAGCTTCGCGAATGTTTTATCGTGGCCAAAATGTCCTGCTAAGCCTCCGCTGTGTTTTTCCTTTAGCAAATTCTCCCTCATGGAGCAATTCAGAATACACAGTTGATTGCCTATGAACATCAATCCCTCCTGGATCATGTAGTCTATCCATGGGCTTCGATCCCTGAGAACGGGATTCTCAGCCGCTTCATACGCTTCTCTGAAATCTACGTCAACTACATACATGTCCTTAAGGTTTTCAAAACCCAATGTTTTGACCCGGAACTCCTGCAGCAACAAGCATTTCCTGCTCAAAGCATCAGCCACTTTGTTAGCAGTCCCTGAAATATGTTTGATCACAAACGTGAAATTCTGCATATACTCTACCCATTTTGCATGTTTTTGATTCAACTTATCCTGTTGACTCACAAACTGTAAGGCATGATTATCGTTGAACAATACAAATTCTTTTGGGATCAAGTAATGCCTCCACTTCTTTAATGCCTGGATGACGGCATAAAACTCTTTATCATACGTGGAGTATTTCATCTTTGCGTCATCCAGCTTCTCGCTGAAATATGCAACTGGTCTGTCCTCCTGACTTAAGACCGCTCCTATGGCATATCCGCTCGCATCACATTTCACTTGAAATGTCTTCTTGAAGTCCGACAACACCAACACTGGTTGCTCTGTGATCTTTTGCTTCAACAGATTGAAGCTTTTCTCAGCCTCTGTTGTCCAGGGAAAATACTTATGTCGCTTCTTCACTGTGTCCATCATCGTTGTGCTAATTCCACTAAAATTCCTAATGAATTTTTGGTAGAAACTAGCCAAACCATGGAAACTCCTCACCTCAAAAACATTTTTGGGCGATGGCCAATTTTTAATCACTTCCACCTTGCTTGGATCCATCTTCAACTCATTTTCCAAAATAACAAAACCCAAATAAATGAGCTTTGTCTTCATAAATGAGGACTTCTTCATGTTAATCAACAGCTTCTCCTGCTGTAGTTTTCTCATCACAATGGCCAAATGTTTCAAATGTTCAGCCTTGGTCTTACTGTAGATCAATATATCATCCAGATATACAACTACAAACTTCCCAATGAATTCCCTCAGGACTTCATTCATCAGTCTCATGAATGTGCTCGGCGTGTTTGTCAAACCAAACGGCATGACCAGCCATTCGTACAAACCTTCATTTGTTTTGAATGTCGTCTTCCATTCATCACCTTCCCTCATGCGAATATGATGATATCCGCTCTTTAGATCAATCTTTGAAAAATAATTCACCCCACTCAGGCAATCCATCAAATCATCCATTCTTGGCAGTGGAAATCTATACCTGATGGTAATTTTGTTGATTTCTCTTGAGTCGGTGCACATTCTCCAGCCTCCATCTTTCTTCGGACTAAGCATGGTTGGAACAACACATGGGCTTAAAATTTCTCTGACCAGTCCTTTATCCAGCAGTTCCTGTACCTGCTTCTTAACCTCCTTGTTCTCCCGATGCATTAATCTACATGTAGCCTTGTTCGGCAAACTGCTTCCTGGTATGAGATCAATGTGATGACGCACACTTCTCATCGGTGGAAATGAATGAGGTAATTCGTCCACGATGATGTGAGCGAACTCCTCCAACAGTTCCTGAATCACAATTCGTAAGTCATCCACTCTCGTGCTAGTCAGGACAATTCTTGGTTTCCTGACAACAAAGAATTGTGGATCTTCCTTCTTCTCCATCTCTTTGAGAAGCTCCTTCCCACTCATGAGAAGTATGGTGTTTCTTAATTCTGGTTTCATTTCTTTATCCTTTATCGGAAGCAACATGTGCATCCTCCCATCCTTCTCTAAAGTATATGTGTTCATCCTCCCATCATGAACCACATTTCGGTCATATTGCCATGGTCTACCCAAAAATAAATGACATACATCCATGGGGATAACATCACAGAGAATTTTATCATTATAACCCCCAATCTTGAATTCAACTAAACATTGTTTAGTGACACTCACTTGATGTCCTTTCTGTAGCCATGAAACCTTGTATGGGCTCGGGTGATCAGTTTTCTCTAGTGCTAGTTTCTCCACCATCTCGGTCGAAACAAGATTATCAGTGTTGCCACTGTCAACTATGACCTTGCATTTCCAGTCCTTGGTTTTGCAAGCTATCTTGAACAGTCTGGTCCTTTGGGCTGAATTATCCTGCACGTCTTTCTCAGGTGTCAAAAGGACTTTATGCACTGTCAGTGACCTTCCTGCTTCGGTGTCCTCATTTTCAATATCACGCCTCTGCACTTCGGCGATGTGAGCTTCTCCTCCATCCCTTTTTCTATCTGGATAGTCAACTGCTTTATGTCCATCCTTTCCACATGTGAAACATGTGATGATTCCACCTCGACCTCTTCCCCTACCTCTGGTACGAGGAAAAGTGTTTGCATCAGCATAATCTCCTCTCTGTTCATTATGTTGTCTCCTTGGCTCAACATATTGCTGTCCTCGTTGTGAGGTTCCACCCCTTTCAACTTTACCCAGAGGTTTCTTCCATTCCTCCTTGGGTTTCTAATATTTCTCGTGGGCAACTGTCTTGCCTCTGGGCTGACTTCTACCTCGCCCTCACTGACTTTGCTTATGGCTCAGCTTATCCTCAGCTTTTAGAGTCGTTTGGTAAGCATCCTCAATTGTTCGGATGGTTGCCATACTTAATTCATCCTGAATTTCATACCTCAGGCCATTTAGATACCTGGAAAGTTTTTCATCATCGCTCTCCCGATGACCTGCTCTGATATTGAGCTTGTAAAACTCCTCGGTATACTCTTTTACTGTCATCAACTTCTGTTTCAGGTTCTGCATTCTCCTGAACAACGTGATCTGGTAATCCCTTGGGATGAACTTTGCTTTCATCTTTGCAATCATCCGATCCCAACTTTTGATCTTTTGCTTCCGTTTGGAACGTCTGTCCGCCTGAAGCTCGTCCCACCATAATGCTGCATGCCCTTTCGATTTTGTGACAGCATGCCTTACCTTTTTATCCTCTTCGATATCTTCATAATCGAAGTAGGTGTCAAGAGCTCGGATCCAATCCAACAACTCTTTTGCATCTAGACTTCCTTCATACGCTGGAATATCCATTTTTGTCTTCAAACTCATCCGAGCGATAGCCTTAATCAGTCGCTCGTTGGCTGCATATTCAGCTGCAACTTCTCCTTGTGGTTCAGCTTCAACCTCATTGTCGGAATCGCTAAGATCCCCTACACCAGCTGTGCGTCTTTGAGTTGTTTCCATTTCTTCGAGTCTCTCTCTGAGATCTCGTATCTGTCTCTCAATCTCTGGATTTCCTGCCAGCCTACCTCTTCTCCTCACCTCCCTATCTTCTGGGTCAGGTGATTGCCTCTCTCTTCTGGGCGGCATGGCAGAATCCTTCTTTCTCTTTGTTGCAGAAAACAAAGAGCTTAACCCGCTCTGATACCACTCTGATTGCGTCATCGCGCCACCCGCGCACCCCGCTCTCACCAGGACCTTCTCTTCCCCAGGCCCGAAGAGCTAAACTACTCTTCAACTTCCTATTGGAAGTTCTCACAACCCACAGAACTATTCTTACGATCTCCCTTCTGCCTATCGGGAAGTCAGAACTCGCTGGATCGCGATTCCGGCGCTCACGGATTCGGTTCTCGCAATTCCCCGAAACCCGATGGAATATCCACTTCGTGTCTACCTTGACTCCTATTGAAAATTTCCCTATCGGGAAATCAGTACTCACGCATTTGTGAGTCACTGCTCCCACGAATCTTCGATCCCTGAACTTCGATGCCACCTGTCCTTTACTCTAACACCTTGACGCCAGTGGTCCCTGCTCCAATGGATCTTAGGATTTTGCGTTTCGAAATTTCGCGATTCTTGATGCGCGATGTCACAGGTCCTTCCAAGTCCCAATCCCTGATATGGGTGACACCTGTCGATACCCAATGCTATCACTGTGGGACCCGTCTCAATTTAGAGTTTCATGAATCCTCCATGATTCTTTCGACACCAAGATCTTCAAAGTGCCGAACCCCGACTCCCAGGGATCCTGCACCACGTGTCCCAGCAACGATCAACGGTTCCAGCTGCGTCGGGAAATCGCTAATCACAATTTCAACAGGCATAAAACTCCTGTCTCTACAAAACCCGATGAGCCGAATCCCGATGGATCTTGCTCTTCCTTGCGCTCTAAGGCATAAATCCTATGCAACCTTTCCAAGATATGGCGGTTGTCAGGATTTCGCTAATCTCCCCTGCGAATTCTGACCATCGATCCCTCCTCCTTGAGGATTTTAGGAAAATGACTAAATGCTTCTGCCGAGGCTTGTTCTCTGAGCCTGTGCTTGCAGCTCTTGCTTGAAACCTTCCTCGGCATGATCCTTCTATGATCCGTTCTTAAGGATATCTCAAGGGTTCTATCCCTCCTGAGCTTATTCACTCTGATTCCTTCAGAGGAATGTACGCACACTCCTTGTGCTCAGCATTCAACAACTCTTCAAGTGTTGAATCCCTCAGACTCCGCGCATTCCTTACAGTGACAGTCCTTAGCTCCTTGCTCAAACCAACAACTGAGACTTTTAATTCTGCCTGTGCACTCTTCACGCGGCCTCAACAAACTCTTGAGACTTCTGGTTGAATGAGAATAAGTTTTAAACTACTGAACCCTCATCAACGCACTCTATGTGGATGAATTCGACTGCACTCTTTGTAGGAATCTCCTAGTTCAGATAGAGAAACAATTGAAAATTATTCTCTTCTCTCTCAGACTTCAGTTAAAACCTTGAAATCACATGCACATCATATCTAAAGCAAATGCATAATCCGACACAAACATTCATGAGCACACAAACAATATATTCAAAGAAAACAACACCAGACATGAATTTGAATCAAAGACTCTCTTCTATTAACTCAAATCTGTACATGGGTGTTCTTCACAATTTCTCTGCTTGCTCTCTTCTCTTCTGAATGCTTGATAATTTATGAATCCTGTTACAATGTACAAAGGAGGGTGTCTATATCTGTTTTCCCTCTCGAACTCTAAAATTGTCTAATCTAGACTTAAAATCCTATCTACCTGCATTAAACCTATTAAATGCCTTCTATCTAATTCAGAAAAAAGCGTATGGCTCGAGGTCTGATACAACACAGAAAAGGTGCTTTCATAAATGCATCATTTATACATTGACACATCGTCTTGGGTGAAAATTCAAAAAACTTTCTGCTGGCTTGTCCAGCTGTTCATTTCTTTTCAATGCTGGCTCGCTTGTCTTGGCAATGCTCCTCGATGAGTTGGCGATGCTCCTGCATCAGGCTGTCTAGTCTAGCATCTGGATATAGATCTCATCCTTACAAACATTAAAGGCCGATCTACCTACAGCCTGCATAAAAGCATGGCTTCTGAGCTCAACGGCTTAACACATTAAATTACATTCAATTCAAATTTTAAATGAGGCTGCACCTCTCTTCATCTTTGAATGCATGCACGCTGACATGGTTGGCTGGTTGGTTGGATGATGTGGAGAGATGCTCCTGCATCAAAATGTCATGTCATTGCAATGTGATGAATATATGAAATTTAATTTCATCACATAGCCATACGACATATGATGAACATATGACATTTATGTTCATCACATAGTTATTTTTTACTTAAATGTCCTATCATCTCCATGTGATGAACATAGACCCATCATTGCAATATCCCCTTTGTCATCAATATGTGACAAACAATATACTATTATCGTAATGTGATGAACATAGCCCCATTATCGCAATGTCATGCAAATATCATGTTGTCATCGTGTGACACAAATCTCGAGTCATTGCAATTTGACGAACTTAGCCCCTCCCTCTCTATGTGACAAAAATAACCATATTGTTGCAATATGATGAACGTAGGCTCGTCATCACATTTCCATCAACATAGCTTCGTCGTTGCAATGTGAACCTTTCCTTCCCAAAGTCAACCATGTTCTACCAAACTTAACCATGGGCATGATCAACCATAGTCAAGTATGATCATTGTAAATTATTGTATTAATACTTCAATAATGTATTATTACTTTGGTAATGTATTTATTAAGGTATTGATACTTTAATAATGTATTATTAAAGTGGAAAGGTCGGAAGTTTGATTGGAAAAGGTGGAAATACTTCAATAATTGAGAAGCGAATCGGGTGCACAAATTCAGATACCGAGAAAAGATAAGTTGCCAGGCTGTGCTTTTAGTTTTGATGAACTTGTTCTGATATCCGGGGATGAAACTGCTGTAAAGAAAGCATTGTATGTAGTTTCAGCTTTTCTGTATAAACATCCACCTAAGGAGCAAATTCCTTGGAGTGATATTTTACCTGCAACGAACCAACGTTGAAGACGACAATACAATCAAAACCATGA
>ML784015.1:375712-387761 GCA_009831015.1 Picea engelmannii
GAACATGAATGGCCATAACCACATTATCACAATGTGATGAACATAACCATATTGTCACAATCTGATGAACATGACTGGCCATAACCATATTGTCGCAATGTGACGAACATAACCATATTGTCGTAATGTGATGAACATAGCCTTGCCATCGCAATGTGATGAACATGACCATATTTTTCGCAATGTGACCAACACAGCCTCATCATCGCAATGTGATGAACATGACCATATTGTTCACAAAGTGTCAAACATAGCCCTATCATTTCAATATGACAAGCATAGCCCCACTGTCTTTATGTGACGAATATTTCCATATTGTCACAATGTGATGAACATAGCTTTGTTGTCGCAATGTGACAAACATAACCATATTTATGGAATGTGATGAATATATCCTTGAATCTTGCAATGTGACGAACATAGCACTAAGTCTCTCTATTTGACGAACATAGCACCGAGTCTCGGACTGTGACGAACATAACCATATTTTCACAATGTGACGAACATGACTTACCATAACCATATTGTCGCAATGTGATGAACATAACCATACTATTGCAATGTCATGAGCATGACTTGCCATAACCACATTATCACAATGTGAAGAACATAACCATATTGTCCCGATCTAACGAACATGAATGGACATAATCACATTATCACAATGTGACGAAGAAAACCATATTATCGCAATGTGATGAACATAACCATATTGTTCGCAATGTGACCAACATAGCCTCATCATCGCAATGTGATGAACATAACCATATTGTTCACAATGTGTCGAACATAGCCCTATCGTCGCAATATGACAAACATAGCCCCAGTTTCATAATGTGACGGATATTTCCATATTGTCACAATGTGACCAACATAGCTTTGTTGTCGCAATATGACAAACATAACCATATTTCGGGAATGTGATGAATATAGCCTCGAATCTTGCAACGTGACGAACATAGCACCGAGTCTCTCCATTTGACGAACATAGCATCGAGTACCGCAATGTGACAAACATAACCATGTTTTTGTAATGTGACAAACATCACTGGTCATAACCATATTGTCGCAATGTGACGAACATATAACCATATTGTCGCAATGTGATGAACATGACTAGCCATAACCACATTATCGTAGTGTGACAAACATAACCATATTGTCGCAATGTCATGAACATAGTCTCGTCATTGCAATGTGATGAACATAACCATATTGTTGTAATGTGACGAACATTGCCTCATCGTCCTGATCCGATGAACATATCCTCGTTGTCACAATGTGACACAAATATCATGTAGTCATAATCTCACAAAAAATGTCTTGTCATCATAATGTGATGAACATAGCCCTGTAGTTGAAATAAATGTGGTGCAAGAGTGTTGAGACGAGGTACCTCTGCCTCGACAAAGGCTTCGCCCGCTCATAGGATCGTTCAAATTCCCAAGTTCGTGAGCCGAAGCTTCTCCTTGGATTCCCACTGTGGAATCTCTATGAAAAATTCTGATCCACAGGTCCTTTTCTTTTCTGTCATGGCCCCCCTGCACGACCATGAACTTTCCCGACTTAGTTTCGGGTTTCGGGGTTTCGTAATCCCCGTTGTCGAGAGTCTCCTATCCTCTTGAACTCCCGAACTCCGATGTGCTTCTCTTGGCTATGCTCTGGTCCATGCGACCTCCTCTTATATGATCGCAGTCATATCTCCTGTTGGGGTTTCGCGACCTAAGCGTCCAACCTCTCTCCCTTTGGATCCCTGATTCTCCGATACGCAAAATGTCGATATGGAAATTCCCTGGTCTTCCCCTTCTTCACGAATTCGCCGATCGCGATAATGGAGAGCACGAGCTTCTTGTCCACGGGATCCCCGATATCATGATTCTCGATTCTCTGACGTGACGTCAGCTAGGCCCACAACATGGGGTTCCCGCCTTTTCACATTTTCGTCACTCGTGAGGTCAAAAGGCTCCCTCTTCCATCTCCGATGCCCGAGTCCCCGATATGGGAAATCTCGCGACACGTTTCTACCCCCAAATGAACGGCTCAGATCAAATCTCGCTAATTCGGGGTTTCTGATGTCAAAACACACATGTCCACGTGACTCGCAGAATGTCGATTCCCGATGCGCTGATCCTATGATGGGTTCACGGTCTTGACCTTTCAACGGTCCTTTCACGGTCTTGACTTTGCTATACCAAAATGCACGAACTCTTTGCTCCCGGGATTTCCAATTCCCGATACGCCGATAGACGACCTCCTTTCAGGATTTCCCCTAATGGCGCTCGATTGCTACCATGCGTCCTAGGAATGGATGGTCCAGATTACCGCTCGTGTTTTCGAGACTTTTGACGTCCCGACCTTCATGACCTCAGGAACTCCGATTTCCCGAGTGTCGATATTTCGATGCCTGTTGGGATTTATGCCTGGCGTGAGAAGGGTTAAACCCCGTGCACCTCTTGTCCGATCTAACGGCTGATGGGATTTCTAAATTAGATCTGACGGCTCACGATCTCCCCCTTCTGTGTGCTCCTCTGGTTGCTCCCTGGATGCGAGATCCAACGGTCCATATCTATTCCCCAGCTGATCTGATGGCTGTTGTGCTCCCTCCTAAGCTTGCGCACTTCTTCCTGCACTTGCAATAATTCCAAGTTCTCAAAGTCCTCAACCTTTGCCTTTCTTCTCTGCGAGCTCCATGACCTGAGTTCTCACCTATGCATGTAAAAATGTTGTTCCCCCTAAGCTTTTACTCCTCCCAAATCCTTAAAGGATTCTTCAACTCCTGCGCTTCTGCAGGGTCTTCACGCACGCGAAGGTGCTACCTCTCCCGAGCTCCTCAACACTCAGACCCCTAAGGGATTTGGTTCTTCTTCTCCCACAGATGGAGAATGAAATGGATGCCCTCCTGGCTATCCTTCTCAAGCAACCTCTTGCTGAGTCTTCCAGGGTGTTCAACAACCCTGAGAACATCCAACAGTTCTGTCCTCTTCTGTGCACTCCTTGCACTTGCTCAATGCCCACTTGGTAGTGCTCTCAGAATCCTCAGTGATTATGGCTTCTGTCTGAACTCACAGCAGAGTTCTTCCTCAGCACCACTGTGCATATGCTCAATGTCCACTTGGCAGAGCTTTACAGAATTCATAGCAGAATTATGTCTACAACTATGTCTCTCATACACAACCTTTCCTCCAAGGTATTCAACAACCTTGAGGTCTTCCCTTGAGCTGCTGACTCAAGTTCCTGTGCCATAGCACATCTTTGCCTGACTCCGCAAAGTTCAGAAGTGCATCTTCTGTGCACGGCTGTCAGAACCCGCAGCGTTCTGTCACACCCTCCTGGTGTGAAGCCTCAAATACCTTCACCTGAAATCAAACAAACCCTGCAAATGCACAACTACAATATACATTCACGATATATGAAGAACACTCAGAGACATCCACATAATATAGAATCCATGCAGGAAAAACTGTGTCTGTTTATATTAAAAATGGCAAATGCCTGTATTTACAAAGGTGTTCCTGAGCACGGCTTGTAACAAGGTCTCGGCTCTTCTCTCTTTTGCCTCTACTTTGTAGATTCTTTTCTATGCTAACCCTACAAAATGAGATTGAAATCCCTTTTTACCTGAGGGGGCTCTTCGAGCTCTTCCCTCCAAACCTACCTACCCTATTCAATTACATTGAATGGGCTGTCTAGTCCAGCATCTGGATCTAGATCTCAACCTTACAAACATTAAAGGTTGATCTACCTATAGCCTGCATAAAAGCACGGCTTCCCAACTCAACATCTTAACACATTAAATTACATTCAATTCAAATTTTAAATGAGGCTGCGCCTCTCTTCAGCTTTGAATGCATGCATGCTGACGTGGCTAGCTGGCTGGTTGGCTGATGTGGAGAGATGCTCCTGCATCAAAATGTCATTTCATCGCAATGTGATGAATATATGAAATTTAATTTCATCACATAGCCATATGACATATGATGAACATATGACATTTATATTCATCACATAGTTATTTTTTACTTAAATGTCCTATCATCTCCATGTGATGAACATAGACCCATCATCGCAATATCCCCTTTGTCGTCAATATGTGACAAACAATATACTATTATTGTAATGTGATGAACATAGCCCCATTGTCACAATGTCATGCAAATATCATGTTTTCATAGTGTGACACAAATCTCGAGTCATCACAATCTGACGAACTTAGCCCCTCCCTCTCTATGTGACAAAAATAACCATATTGTTGCAATATGACGAATGTAGGCACATCATCACATTTCCATCAACATAGCTTCGTCGTTGCAATGTGAACCTTTCCTTCCCAAAGTCAACCATGTTCTACCAAACTTAACCATGGGCATGATCAACCATAGTCAAGTATGATCATTGTAAATTATCGTATTAATACTTCAATAATGTATTATTAATGTATTACTACTTTGGTAATGTATTTATTAAGGTATTGATACTTTAATAATGTATTATTAAAGTATTAAAAATTTTAAATGTTTTAATTATTTAATATTAATGTCTTAGTGTGTTAATATTAATAAATACATTATTGATAATGTATTTATTAATGTATTATTACTTTAATAATGTATTATTTATGCATGACTTTATTGGAGTATTAATACTTTAATCATGTGTTGATGTATTAATTAATTTTTTTTTTTTGTTTGTTAATTTGTGCAGGACCTGCGATTAACCTGTGGCTTGAGAAACCGCGACTCAGGGGCATCTAAGCCGTCAAAATCACCCGGGGATCGCACCCGGCCTGAGCCACACCAACCCTTAACATGGTTGGATTTTTTGTCCCCGCAGGTTTTGAACCGGTGACTTTAACATCACGGAGTGGCTTAACAACACACTCCGTCACCGACTGTCCTACACCTCGGGGACGATGTATTAATTAATTAATAAATAAATTATTAATATATTAATACTTTAATCTTTTACATTATACATTAATGTATTAGTTAATTAATGCATTACATTATTAATGTTTTTGTATTTATATAACAATATTCTAAAATAGTTTTAATGTATTTTTTATTAATGTTTTATTTTTTTAATTAATTAATACCTTTCATTATACATGAATGTATTAATGTAATGTGTTAATACTTATGATTATATATTACAATAATGTAAAAAATAATTAACAGATTAACCACTTTATAAAAGTGGTTGATACAAATGACGCCATTAGTATGGAAAGGTGAATAAATGACCCCGATCAACCACTTTTATAAAATGGTTGTTGCTAATTACTAAACCCCAAACCCTACCCACACACGTTGGTGTTAACACGAAGTTGAACAAGTTGTCATCCCCGCTAAGCCCTAACGCATGCCATATAAAAGAGGCAAATTAGTAGACTTGAGGCTGAATCATTTTGATTGATACTTGA
Source organism: Picea engelmannii (assembly GCA_009831015.1). Taxonomy (NCBI): domain Eukaryota; kingdom Viridiplantae; phylum Streptophyta; class Pinopsida; order Pinales; family Pinaceae; genus Picea; species Picea engelmannii. The sequence goes on from ML784015.1 coordinate 381,132, forward strand.
GGCTGTGATTTATCGCTTCACTTGAACGACCAAGAGCTTTTTCTCCTGGCTTTGTCAATAGCCTGCCTGTCATTCCCACACGTTTTACCTTAAACTAGGGGGAGATATTGTCAGTAAGGATTTCCATGGACGGGTTATACTTTGCCACTGGAAAGAGAACATGCACGGGAAATGAGTTTGCGGAGAACAATGATAGAAATAAGAGGCGGAACTTGACATAATTTAAGAGAGCAGCCATAACACGAAAATTACACACAAAATAATATTGTATTTCTATATCAAATCCCAAGATACAATAGGTATATGTAGCTGGAGTTAGATCCAACCAATTCCAAACATAGGTATGGAGGTTGAGATAATATCTCAACAGCTCCTACAAAATCTCAAACCAACTCCAAACCAATCTCTAAATTAATCATTAATTCTAACACCCTCCCTTAATGATTACATTACAAATAAACCACATATTACAATTCTCAAATCACAATATAGATCTTTGTCTGATCTGGTCTTCATCAGCTCCTACACCCACTCTGATGCCTCTGGACTGTGCTCTTTCTCTTCCTCTTCTTTGAGCTTACCATTCAACTCATTTAAAGCATAAATGCTTCAAACCATCATTCATGAACTTGTACAATGGACAATTTGACAACTCGGCTCATCGGGGCTTTCGTGATAAAAGATGTCAATTATTGATGCATTCTATGAACATGCCTCCATCTGTCGGATTTTTGATTTTGGCTATCCTGCAGTGTCTAGAAGAGCAGTTTGGATACAGAATGTCCTCAACATTCAATTATACAAGGTGACTTCCAATAAGAACAATTGTTCTTGAAACTGGGGTTGCCAGCTTATATCAAGATACAAGAGTTCCTACTTTCTTTTACATAAACACGTAAATATATAAAAAACTTTAAACACACCACACATACATATAAATATATAAAAAAATAGAAAGACATGATTGACAGTCTACGATGGCTTTCTCGGCAGCGACCACCTGGGTGATTCATGAGCAGCAATTAAAAGTAGTTGTGATTCCATTTTCCAGATAACAGTGTCCATTAAACTGAACTGACAGTCATCCATCAAATGAAGTGCAACGAGCAACGACACAAACGGATCTCCTTGCACAACGATTTGCACAAAAGAGGGATTAATGATTTCATTCTGCAATCGTGTATCTTCCTTCTTCACAGCTGTGGATAAGTTTAGATGGCGGCTCAGTCCTTAATCAACGGAATGCTGAATGCTTCCAATCCACCAGATCTACAGCGATCTTCAGATTTGCAGCCCAAATGGTGACGTCTCCTCTTGATCCACACACGGCTCTGGTGACTGTTCTGCACGGCGGCTTCAATTTCTTGAAATGCAGATAACCAAGATCTATTCCTTTCTTTTCTTTGCACAGCACGTATTTGAACCTCCAATCGTAGCTTTCTTCCTTTCACAAGGAAGAAACTTTCAAGGAAATTGCGGCTGCTCTTTTTAATTGATAGTGCAACAACATAACCTGACGGCGATAGGGAGAGCCTCTTGCTCAGCGATCTTCTGGTAAATGGACAGATCCACACGATTCTCAAGATGGAATACTCTGCCCTCTCCTTTTGCCAAAGATTTGTTCAACAATAGCACAATTAGTCTACACTCTCGTAACACACATAAAAAAATGAATCTACGCTCACACTATAACCTACAATCTAAAGCAGCGGATTCATCTCACATTGCTCTCATATTCCAGCCCCTCTGGTGAGAGAGTCAGGGTTGTTCTAGCTCTGATACCATGACAGAATTTAAGAGAGCAGCCATAACACAAAAATTACACACAAAATAATATTGTATTACTATATCAAATCCCAAGATACAATAGGTATATGTAGCTGGAGTTAGATCCAACCAATTCCAAACATAGGCATGGAGGTTGAGATAATATCTCAACAGCTCCTACAAAATCTCAAACCAACTCCAAACCAATCTCTAAATTAATCATTAATTCTAACAGAACTATGGCACTGGTCGAGAGCATGCTTTGCCTGGTGCCGACAATACTGTGTATCGCATATTGTGTCCTGGTAATGTGACCGAAAATGTTATAGGAAAGGGGGGTAAAGTAATAAAATCTCTGACATAAGAGACGCGTTCGAAGATCAAAGTTGCAGATGTTGTTCCAAGCATTGATGAGCGCGTGATAGTAATCTTCAGCCTACCGTCAATCAAGGACAAGGAGAAGGATGGTGAGGATGGCAATGAGAATGAACCTGTCTGTCCTACTCAAGATGCTCTTCTTAGAGTGCATTCTGTTATTTTCCAAGAATCTGTAGAGATAATGACGCCGACAAAAAGCGACAACAGAATGTTCGATTGCTAGTTGCTAACAGCCAGGTCGGAAGTTTGATTGGAAAAGGTGGAAATAACATTCAAAAATTGAGAAGCGAATCAGGTGCACAAATTCAAATACCGAGAAAAGATAAGTTGCCACGCTGTGCTTTTAGTTTTGATGAACTTGTTCTGATATCTGGGGATGAAACTACTGTAAAGAAAGCATTGTATGTAGTTTCATCTTTTCTGTATAAACATCCACCTAAGGAGCAAATTCCTTGGAGTGATATTTTACCTGCAACGAACCAACGTTCACTCGATCCTTCTGGTGTGCCTGCATTTCCTCCGACAAGTTATCTTCCACAGGTAGATTCACTGTTTGCTCATCAAAATTTACGTCCTCCAATTCTTGGTTATGCCTCCCATTTACTAGGACTGGGAGGATATGGAAGTGAAGCCGGAAGTGCACGGCCTCTTAGTAACCCTGCTCTTCCCATTTTTTCAAAATTTGGGAATTTTTTCAAAAGTCCCGAGGAGTTTTCTATTCGAGTACTATGCCCAAATGATAAAATTGGAGTGGTGATTGGCAAGGGCGGAAATACAATCAAAACCATGAGTAGGATACAGGAGCAAGTATTAAGGTTGAAGACGCACAAACAGAGTCAGATGAACGTGTAATTGTAGTTTCTTCATCAGAGTTGGCTGATGATCGTGTTTCACCTACTCTTGAGGCCGTTCTCCAATTGCAAGGAAAGACTGGTGGAACCATTGACAAATATGGTGCCAGTTCTACAAGGTTTCTTGTTCCGTCAAAGCACATTGGTTTCCTTCTCGGTAAAGGTGGCAACATCATTAGTGAGATGCATAGGAAAACAGGAGCAAATATTCGCATATTTCGCAAAGAGGGGCTACCAAAATGTTCCTCTGAAAATGAGGAGCTTGTTCAGATTACTGGAGAGTCGAGTGTTGCAAGAGATGCACTCATCCAAATTATAACAAGGCTTAGGGAGAATATTTTCAAAGATAAGGATGGCGCTAGCAACACTGACACCGTGCTTCATTTATCTAGTCTATCAGAGCCTAGTGTGATTCCTCTTTCATCAAGCTATGGCACAAGGCAATATGTGGTATAGGATCTCCAAGGGGAACAAGTGCGGGTAGATCAGCTTCTGGATTACGTAGTTTTGGAGGGCACTCCATGTTGGAGGCGGGAAGTTATCCATGAGTAAATTCATGGGAAAAAATAAAATCCAGATTCCATGGGTGGAAAGAAACTTCTTCCCTTCAATAATGTTTTCCTTGTGTTTGATATTGCATATGCAAATTAGTTTTTTTCTACAAATTTTTGGTTGTTCAATCATTTTTGTTTCAATCTTACTAATGTTGTTGATATGTAGATGCCTTGTTAAAAATTTTGTTTCGTTTAATCAAAAATATTGACCATAATACTTAAAACACGGTAGAAATTTTATTTACATTTACACTGATATCTGTTACATACAATGGAAACTAGATTTTGTTACATTTATTGTATTTGATTATTTTATATGTTAAAATATAATTTATATGGTTTTTACTATTTATTGTATTTTATTATTTTAAATGTTAAAATATAAATTATATGGTTTTTACTATTTTACACTAAGTGTGTTAATCAACATTGGAAAAATACTACATGTTAAGAAGTGTGTTAATCAACATCATGCGTCTATTGATTAGTCCAATATAAAGTAGAAGTATGTATAAAAATACAATTCAAAGAATATAAATTTAATAAAAAAGTTTCTCATATAACAATTTAAACACACCACCTATAACTACATAGTTGATCACTTGAATGTATAATCATCTTAAATTTGGAATAACATAATACAATAGGTATTAAATACGAAATCATGCAATATTCACAACAAAACTTAATGGAATGGCTTTGTAAATCTGATTTTCCAAATGAGTTGTCATCTTATACGATTTTTCAAAATTTGAATCAATGGAAAAATTAGTCTTCATCTTATACAACTTTTCAAAATTTCAATCAATGCAAGTAAAGAAAGAAAGATTGATATTATTGATTCACACATCCTCCTTGTTAATGGAAAAATCTATGACTATCCCTTAATTCACCTCTTGTGCCTTTAAAATCCCAAGTAGAGTGCACACACCTATTAGGCAGAGAGGAGGCTCATGTTCCAATCATTGAATTAAAATGTGTTTAAGAATAAATGAATCTAAAATTATGAAGAGCATATAATGACCTAAACAATATCATACCTCTCCAATCACTGACTTTACTGGTAATTTTGTGAGACAATACACACCCTTCACCATTAACATTGAGAGTATCTACCATTGTCGAGCATTATCCACTCTAAATAGAAGTTTTGTCTGTCAAGGTGACAGACATCGTTGATGTAATGACTGCAATCGTTACGACTACAAGCGAAGAAAGAAGTCCAATTTTTATTTTTATTTTTTTAGGCAGGAAGGCCACTACAACAACAGTTGAACCACACAACCTAATAACGAACCACGCACGGAGATCAGGCAACAAACAAGAACAAATCGACGCACTAGCACAACGATAAATTGGAAGAAACATGCGTAAATCAAAAGATAGAAAAGACTACCCACCCGACACTGACACGACAATGCCTACAAGCTAAGGACAACATCCATAATTCCGACACAATGACCTCGATGACCAGTAACTAGAACCTCTATGTCACGAAAATGCAACTCATGAAGGTGTTACATCCCAAACACCAACAACAATCTACAATGAGCAAATGCCCACAACGGGTAGCACTGACTCCGGCCAAGTTATCATTTTTCTCTATTCATTAAGGCACGTAATGATCCCTTCATCAAGAATCATGTCGTCACACGACGATAGGTGTAACAGTAACCCATGAGAAACACGACATATCTAGACCCAACCCAAGAAGATTAGACGCGATAGAAGATTGAAATAACTGTCAACCACAAGACAAAAAACAAACCCAAGCACCCAAATGACAAGTCAACAAGACGTAAGGGAAACTAATGACTATATCAATCATACCACACGCTCAAATCCTGGCACACAAGGTATCAAGAAAAAACACATTAATTAAAAGATGTGAAATGCCATTTTATGAATATTCCCAAGAATCCATTCCACAATAACATGAAGCAATAAAATCCTTTCTCTGCCTTCCAAGACAATCATTAATTAAATAAGATCTTATTAACAGGGTCTCATTGCAATTGTCACTTCCTAACATATGACTCCTGGTAAGCCTAAGTTAAATCCTCCAACCCTATCATTCTTATCGTTGTTGATAATATTTGTTGTCCAATCAATGTATGTACTAAGGGTATAACATCGCTAACTAAGATTTAAGTCTAACAATGATATATATCGATATCTCATAACGATATGGTTGTATAACAGTTTAATAAAATAAATGCTAAATCATTATCAAAAAAAATTATAATTTATAATGTATGGAACAAGTATAATCTATGTAACAAGTAAAAGAACTTTGCTATATAATGAGAGATTTTAAACTGAAAACAAAACTAATACAATTTCTAACTATGGAACTGAAGATAGTAATATAATACAGTCGTTGTCTTTTAAGGTCTGTGTTGGCTAACCAAAACATATCCACTAAAACATAAATAAATGCGTTGGCAACTATATTGAGGAAAATAAATGTAAAACCGAAGTCAATATGTGTAAGCTTTCAATTGTAAAGTTGTCAGCAATATAAAAACGCAGCCCAAGATGTGGCAGTCCTAACATTAATTCGGTGTCACATGAATAATAACAACACAAATATAGAAACATTGTCATACTAATAAATCCATTATAATTATAACCATTGTGAAATTGCTGCCACATGGAAGTAAGGAAAACGTCGTCCCCTTTAAAACCATTATAATTAAAACCATCATAAAACGCAGTTACTATTACAGGTAATCGTTGTTTCTAAAATTACAAATCCCTGGAACCCATCATACATCCAACGTTGTAGCTAAAACTAAGGAAGCACTAGTACATTAGAGTCAAATTATGACGACGCGTTCGACGCAATTGCCACTTTATATTTTCAATAGAAAGACAAACAACTGACCCCCTCAATGTTAAGAACCAAATATCAATATAGCATAGAAAAACCTCAGAAAAAGTACTCAACGCGTTGAAAAAGAGATAATTTCAAATAATAAGCCTCTTCGAGGGGGCAACCTCCTTTTACCCCACTTAAATGTTCAAGTACAAGATGATTCAAAATGAAAATGTCTCCTTGGTATATATAGGAGACTAGG
>ML784015.1:460712-473111 GCA_009831015.1 Picea engelmannii
AGAGCCAAGAATTTTTTGAAAAGATTGTTCCCCAATAAAATCTAAAGTTGAGTCCCTTTATGCAAATCGAGAGTTCAATGAAAATTGGGACTATATCCAATCATATGTTGATTCAAGCTTTTCTTGATAAGTCGAAATTTGCATGTTAAACTCTTATGAAGTCGAAGCCTAGGTATTAGTAGAGAAAGCCAAAAGAAAGAAATAATATGATTTGTTGGAAATAGTTGAACAAGTAAACACAAGAATAACAAGCTCAGAACAACTGATGTAGGAGTAGGCCAAACAATAGAAAAATATACAAGGCTTATAAAAGATACCACTTTGGTTTGGTCTTCTCCTATTCTAGTTGTTATGCATATATGTATGTGTGGTGTGTGTACACAATCATTCGCAATACTTTCATCTTATTATCAAGACTATTGCCACCACTACATTAATTATTGGAGAGAGAGAGAGAGTAGATTATTGCCGCCACTACACTAATTATTGCATAGGGAGTAGAGGATTGACACCACTACACTAATTATTGCACAGAGAGTAAATTATTGCAGCCACTACACTAATTATTGCAGAGGGAGTAACCAGATACATATGCAACCAGATATAATTGAGATGTATAATATAACATAACATTAATTATAAACTAAATTGGAATACAAAAGAGATTGATTTAAAAAACAAAATCAATCATAATAATAAAATTTAAATAAAATAATAATAAAATATATACTAATATAGATATATTTTATCCCCAGATGGGGTGTCTACAAGCATGTAAGCTCAAATGTTTGTGGGGGATCGTGTGGCACACGGTTCGAGTATAGGGGAAGTCCAACCATTGCATCCTGGCCATGGAAAGGTCACCTCCACCATCATCCATTCTCCATTTGTCCATCCTTAGTAGGTTCAAGAATTGCATTACGCAACGCCATTACGGAATTGAATGTGTCCGCATTGGCCATGAAACTCAAAACTATTGACATGAGGGAGAAGGAGATCACTCTGTGTCTCAACAGGATTCACATTAATATGAGAATAATGTTGATGAATTCTCTGCTGCAAGATATGATGCCAAGTATCTTCATGATTGATCATTTGCATCTTGATGAACTCATATCGATGAGAGCACCCACCAAAACCCTCCTTGAGGGTGATGCGACTATCGATAAGTTCATTAGGAACATACGTGGGCCTCTAATCTTTAATTGCAAATCTCATATTATTTCGGCCCTTCTACTTACGTTTCCCCTTGTTCATATTCCCCCTATCTGTGGGCCTGTAACTCTCTCTGGTTCTTCCTTCATTCTAATATATCCTTCCATCGGTAAGCCTCACCATTTGAATGTTGGAACTTCCAGGGAAGGGCCAACTCATGCAGCAAGAGCAACAATAGGCATTGTCGATTACTATGAAACCTATCTGCATGAGGACGACAAAGTGATGATGTCGGCCATCAAAGATGAGGTTCCCCTTGTTCATGAATTTAAAGAAGACTCAGAGGTTGACATAAAAGTGAGAAGGGTGATCCCAGATCTGGGATGCACCAAGACCCGAAACTCTAAATTATTTCACACCCTTGAACTCTGTTGGCATGTCAAGTCGATGATAGTTCTCGACATGCTGCCAAAAGATGAATATTTTCATCATCTCAAAGGTCGAATGGAGATGTTGGAGATACAGATGGAATACATTTCCAAAGTCATCACTTGGTTGGATCACAAACACAAAGGCCTCTTCTAGCCACCCATTGCTCGTCTTGGGGCTACGACTATTGGTTCTAGAGCTGCAACTATTGGTCCTCATGGTGGTATCTCTGAAGATGGCATTGATGCTAGCAAGTCGTATGCTATGGAACCTCGCGTTCCAAATAATTTCTAGAATAATTTCTAATGGTTAATTGATCTTTTGCCTATGTTTTTATAGTTTTTGCCATACTAGACATTTTAGTTTTATCTTTCATTTTCTAAGCATAACAATGATAGACATGGTATACTTGGTTTCCCCTCAGGAGAATGTTTTTTTGCCTAATAAACCTGGAAGACTATCATGGTCTTTCATATCCAAGAACTTAGTGATTTCTAGACTATCTGGACTGCTAATATTAATATAGTTTTTTACTTAAAAATACATATAGATATCTTTTAATCTTAATTTTTTTAAAACTTGATTCTAATCTATTTTAATATTAATGCATATTTCTTTTGTAACAAGTATTTATGTATTACAATAATGTATAAAATCAATATCTCTTTGAGTTTGAAACACTTAACCCCGCTCACACAAAGCAAACCGCTAGTTACGCCGAAAGGCGTACACCTATTGACCATGGGCACATTTAATGATCTTTTAACTTTAAATATTAATCTTATGGTCAGGAATTGAAGATGCTCACATATTCTTAGTCGTCCTCCCAAATCAATGAACTAGATCCCATGTTCATAACTTCCTTTCATTTATAAATGCTTACGTTTCCTTGTATACATTTTCACATTTACTTTATATGATTAATAATTTACTGCACTAGCCATAGATGACCACGTTTACTTAATTAACATGAATAAATATGTATAGAATACCTTATTGTCGTGTTCGTATATGAATAACACATGTCAAGTTATGAATCTGAAGACGTCGACTAATGAATTATGCCACCTTTGGCTTGCATTATTTCACAACTCGCGCATCTGATTCTCTCATATTGGGAGCGAAACGTGTCTGTGTTTAGTGTTGTTTTCAAGTAACAGTCGGGGTTAACCTAGTGATAGTTCATCATCACATTCATGTATGAATAACAAATGTTAAATTATGAATCTGAAGAGGCCGACTGATGAATTATGCCACATTTGGCACACATTAGTTCACTCGTGCGCATGTGATGCTCTCATATTGGGAGTGAAAAGTGTCCGCGTTTGAATTAACCTTATTTGTTTCAAGTAGTAGTCAGGGTTAACCTACAGATAGTTCATTATCACGTTTGGGTATGAATAACAAATGTCAAATTATGAATCTGAAGAGGACAACTGATGAATTATGCCACATTTGACACACATTTGGCATGCATTAGTTCACTCCTAGCGCATGTGATGCTCTCATATTGGGAGTGAAACATGTCCGCGTTTGAATTAATTGTATTTGTTTCAAGTAACAGTCAGTGTTAACCTAGAAATAGTTGAATTAACATGACGTTTGGCACATTTTGGCACAATAGATGGATATGTGTGCGATTTTATTTTAAAAAACCCAACCCTCAGCACTGCGGCTACATTTCAATATATTAGATGTTGTGAGATGAATTTCAGAGAATTTGATGGTTTATGGATGGGAGATTTTGGCCAAGAAATCTATAGGAAGTTCTCAATCACTTTTATAACTACTCCCTCTCTCTACAAATGGTTGTTTTTTTGGTTCATTTGATTTTCTAACCTTCTCTCTGCAAATGTTCTTTTTTTTCAATTTGATTTTCTGTATTGTTAAGTGTATGCTGACTGTAGATTCAGAGACTGTGTTTAAACATCAAGGAAACATCACAGAGAGGAGCAACATCTCTCACATGGACTAAGGCAACACATGGGAGAAACATCAATCGTGCAACACAAATAGGTTAACAGATTTGTCTTTTTCACGTCGCGGAGTAGTGGATAGGAACAATAAACAATTGCGGAACCCTAAACCTGTACTTTATAATTGAATAACTATATCTTTGTTTGTTAAATATAGAATAATATCGGATTAACTACAGACTGGAYCTATAAAAAAAGAATGGTTAATCTCTRGTATATAAACCACAAATTCAATTATCTGYCCCTTTGAAAATTAAGATTGGTTCATTCATATGGCCACTTGAAATAWAGATTCAGATTCATGGGGTATTTCATTGCAGGTGGAGATCAGSTTGATTTATTTTGTTYTATCAATAAATTGGTTCAGYSYRCATTGAAATTGATCGGAATTGGTTTTAAAATTAGCATACATGGATATGTGTTTAGGTACATTATAAATTAATAACTATAGATGTTTTTTTCACTAAAAATTTATACCTATAGACTATAATCGATTATACCTATAGATTATAAAAAAAATGAGTGGTTGATCTCTGGTATATAAACCACGAATTCTATGGTCTGCCTCTTGGACAATCAAGATTGATTCATTCATATGGCCACTTGAATTATAGATTTGTGGGATTTCCCGAGTATTTCATTGCGATTGGAGATTCTTGATTTATTTTGTTCCATCAATAAATCGGTTCAGACCCCATTGAAATCAATAGGAATTGGTTTTCAAATTAATACGCATCGATTGGTATTTAGTGCTGCATAAAAATAAGACATGAAAGTTCTTTATGGAGTAGTCAATAGGTAAGGTTTTACTAATAATAAGGTAAGATTTTATTAACAATAAGAGACCAAATATTAAAAAACAAATTTGATTTAAAAAACCTTCACTGTAATTTGATTTATAGTTGTGTGTTTCAATTAACCATTTTGTGTGGGAATTTCAATTAATGATAGAATTGAATGTGAATCGTGATTGTGCAGGTTATTAGAGTTACGGTTATTGTTGTTTCCATATTTTTTTTTCCAGTGAGGCGTCATTTTTTTACTGGACTTTCATGAGTTTTTAATATGAATAGCAACCGAAAAAATATCGATAGTGGGCGGATGGGTATGGTCGGCGGATGTGAAGTGCCAGTTTCAACCTCCAACCTCCGGGTTTCAATCAACAATGCTTTGTGTGGTCGTTTCATTTAAAGTTGAATTGGATACGAATAGTCTTTGTGCAGCTGGATAGGTTAATAGGGTTACGGTTATAAAGTTATAAACATTTTAATCTTTAAAAAATTGTAAATATATGTAATTTTATATTAATTAAATACAATTTTAATATAATTAATTTTTTTTTTTAATATTAATATAATTTTAAATAATATTTTTAATATAATTATAGTATAATTAAATATAAATTAAATATAATTAAATCTTATAAATTTTTAAATAATTTAATCTTTAAAAAATTGTAAATATAATTTTAATTAAATCTTTAATATATTAATTAAATATAATTTTATATTTTATAATTTCATATTTTTAAAGGTTATTATTATTTTCTAAATTAAATAAATTTTTTTGTTAAAAATTCTAATTGTAATTGATTAAATGAAATTTTATCATTAAAAAATTTGATCCATTTCAAATGATCAAAATAGTGTTTTTTTTTTTTTAATTCAAAAAATCAATTAATATCTTACATTGTACATTAATGTAAATTAATACTTTAATTTATATTAATGTAATAATGTGTTTTTAATATAAGCATTGCTAAGATAAGAAAAAATTCTCAGGAGCTCCATAGTGAAACTCGACGTTGGTCATTTCCTAAAACGCCATGGGATGAAAGACTGTGTCACCTTTGTGACACTAAGAAGGTTGAACATGAAAAACACTTTCTCTTAGATTTTCCAACCTATACCCATATTAGATCTCATTTTCAAAATATTCATCACACTACCAACCTTCCTAACCTCTTAACTCAACAAAAGTATGGTGATCTTGGAAAGCTTCTCTTAATGCTTTTCAAGCACATAAACAAAATTCTAAAGAATCACAAGTAATCAATGTCTTTAGAATTAGTCACAAGTTGATTTCCTCTAAATGTTGTTAGGAAAAATATAAATTATCATCTATAATGTATATATCAAGTAGATTTGTTATCAATGAGCTTAGAACAATATAACTCGTCATCTACAAAGATCCATATGATTTGTTATAAATGATCCTATAATAGCTATAACTCATTAAATGATTTGTTGTTACAATGTGATGAACATAGTGTTGAGTCTTTCAATTTGACGAACATTGCATCGAGTTTCACAATTTAACAGACATAACCATATTTTCGCAATGTGACGAACATGACTTGCCATAACCATATTGTTGCAATGTGATGAGCATAACCATATTGTTACAATGTCATGAACATGACTTGCCATAACCACATTATCACAATGTGACGAACATAACCATATTGTCACAATCTAACGAACATGAATGGCCATAACCACATTATCAGAATGTGACGAAGAAAGCCATATTGTCGCAATCTGATGAACATGACTGGCCATAACCATATTGTTGCAATGTGACGAACATAACCATATTGTCACAATGTGATGAACATGAATGGCCATAACCACATTATCACAATTTGATGAACATAACCATATTTTCACAATTTGATGAACATGACTGGCCATAACAATATTTTCTCAATGTGACGAACATAACCATATTGTCGTAATGTGATGAACATAGCCTCGTCATCACAATGTGATAAACATGACCATATTTTTCGCAATGTGACCAACACAGCCTCATCATCGCAATGTGATGAACATAACCATATTGTTCACAAAGTGTCAAACATAGCCTTATCGTTTCAATATGACAAGCATAGCCCCACTGTCTTTATGTGACGAATATTTCCATATTGTCACAATGTGACGAACATAGATTTGTTGTCGCAATGTGACAAACATAACCATATTTATGGAATGTGACGAATATATCCTCGAATCTTGCAATGTGACGAACATAGCACCGAGTCTCGGACTGTGACGAACATAACCATATTTTCACAATGTGACGAACATGACTTACCATAACCATATTGGTGCAATGTGACGAACATAACCATACTATTGCAATGTCATGAGCATGACTTGCCATAACCACATTATCGCAATGTGACGAACATAACCATATTGTCCCGATCTAACGAACATGAATGGCCATAATCACATTATCACAATGTGACGAAGAAAACCATATTATCGCAATGTGATGAACATAACCATATTGTTCGCAATGTGACCAACATAGCCTCATCATCGCAATGTGATGAACATAACCATATTGTTCACAATGTGTCGAACATAACCCTATTGTCGCAATATTACAAACATAGCCTCGCTGTCATAATGTGACGGATATTGCCATATTGTCACAATGTGACCAACATAGCTTTGTTGTCGCAATGTGACAAACATAACCATATTTCGGGAATGTGACGAATATAGCCTCGAATCTTGCAACGTGACAAACATAGCACCGAGTCTCTCCATTTGACGAACATAGCACCGAGTATCGCAATGTGACAAACATAACCATATTTTTGTAATGTGACAAACATGATTGGTCATAACCATATTGTCGCAATGTGACGAACATATAACCATATTGTCACAATGTGATGAACATGACTAGCCATAACCACATTATCGCAGTGTGACAAACATAACCATATTGTCGCAATGTCACAAACATAGTCTCATCATTGCAATGTGATGAACATAACCATATTGTTGTAATGTGACGAGCATTGCCTCATCGTCCCGATCCGATGAACATATCCTTGTTGTCACAATGTGACACAAATATCATGTCATCATAATCTCACAAAAAATGTATTGTCATCATAATGTGATGAACATAGCCCTGTAGTTGAAATAAATGTGGCGCAGGTGCGTTGAGACGAGGTACCTGAGCCTCGACAAAGGCTTCGCTCACTCACAGGATCATTCAAATTCCCAAGTTCGTGAGCCAAAGCGGCTCCTTGGATTCCCACTGTGGAATCTCTATGAAATATTTTGATCCACAGGTCTGGTTCTTTCCTGTCACGGCCCCCCTGGACGACCATGAACTTTCCTGACATAGTTTCGGGTTTCAGGGTTTCGTAATCCCTGTTGTTGAGAGTCTCCTATCCTCTTGAACTCCCGAACTCCATTGTGCTTATCTTGGCTATGCTCTGGTCCATGCGACCTCCTCTTATATGACCGCAGTCATATCTCCTGTCAGGGTTTCGCTACCCAAGCGTCCAACCTCTCTCCCTTTGGATCCCCGATTTTCTAATACACGAAATGTCGATATGGAAATTCCTCGGTCTTCCCCTTCTTCTCAAATTCGCTGATAGAGATAACGGAGAGCACGAGCTTCTTTTCCATGGGATCCCCGATATCCCGATTCCCGATTCTCCGACGTGATGTCAGCTAGGCCCACAACGTGGGGTTCCCAACTTTTCACATTTTCATCACTCGTGAGGTCAAAAGGCTCCCTCTTCCATCTCCGATGCCCGAGTCCCCGATATGGGAAATCTCGCGACACAGGTCCGCCCCCAAACAAACGGCTCAGATCAAATCTCGCTAATTTGAGGTTTTTGATGTCGAAACGCACATGTCCACGAGACTCGCGAAATGCCGATTCTCAATGCGTTGATCCTCCAATGGGTTCACGGTCTTGACCTTTCAATGATCCTTTCACCTCATCGGCATTTCAGACTTCGCGATACCGAAATGCACAAACTCTTTGCTCCTAGGATTTTTGATATCCCGATTCTTGATACACCGATAGACGACCTCCTTTCAGGATTTCCCCTAATGGCGCTCGATTGCTACCACGCGTCCTAGGAATGGACGGTCCAGATTACCCCTCGTGTTTTCGAGACTTTTGGCATCCTAACCTTCACGACCTCAGGAACTCCGATTTCCTGAGTGCCGATATTCCGATGCCTGTCAAGATTTCTGCCTGGTGTGAGAAGGGTTAAACCCCGTGCACCTCCTATCCGATCTGACGGCTAACGAGATTTCTGAATGAGATCCGACGGCTCACGATCTCCCCCTTCTGTGTGCTCCTCCGGTTGCTCCCTGGAAGCGAGATCCAATGGTCCAGATCTATTCCCCAGCTGATCTGATGGCTGTTGTGCTCCCTCCTGAGCTTGCACACTTCTTCCTGCACTTGGAAGAATTCCAAGTTCTCAAAGGCCTCAACCTTTTCCTTTCTTCTCTATGAGCTCCACGACCTGAGTTCTCGCCTATGCGTGTAAATACATTGTTCCCCCTGAGCTTTTACTCCTCCCGAATCCTTAAAGGATTCTTCAACTCCTGCGATTCTGCGGGGTCTTCACACACGCAAAGGTGCTACCTCTCCTGAGCTCCTCAACACTCAGACCCTTAAGGGATTTTGTTCTTCTTCTCCCACAGATGGAGAATGAAATGGATGCCCTCCTAGCTATCCTGCTCAAGCAACGTCTTGCTGAGTCTTCCAAGGTGTTCATCAACCCTGAGAAGATCCCTCAGTGGATTCTTCCTTCAGCTCCAGATCTCAAAGAGTTCTCTTCTCTTGTGCCTATCTGCACACTGTCTCAATGCCCACCTGACAGAGTATATTCTCACAGAACATCCAATAGTTCTGTCCTCTTCTGTACACTCCTTACACTTTCTCAATGCCCACTTGGCAGAGCTCTCGAAATCCTCAATGATTCTGGCTTCTGTCTTAGCTCACAACAGAGTTCTTCCTCAGCACCACTGTGCATATGCTCAATGCCCACTTGGCAGAGCTTTACAAAATTCACAGCAGAATTCTGTCTGCAACTGTGTCTCTCATACACAGCCTTGCCTCCAAGGTATTCAGCAACCTTGAGGTCTTCCCTTGAGCTGTTGACTCCAGTTCCTGTGTCATAGCACGTCTTTGCCTGACTCAACAGAGTTCAGAAGTGCATCCTCTGTGCACGGCTCTCAGAACCCGCAGCGTTCTGTCACACCCTCCTGGTGTGAAGCCTCAAAGACCATCACCTGAAATCAAACAAACCCTGCAAATGCACAACTACATCATACATTCACGATATATGAAGAACACTCACAGACATCCACATAATACATAATCCATGTAGGATGTGGCTGGTTGGCTGGTTGGCTGATGTGGAGAGATGCTTTGAATGCATGCGCGTTGATGTGGCTGGCTGGTTGGTTGGCTGATGTGGAGAGATTCTCATGCATCAAAATGTCATGTCATCGCAATGTGATGAATATATGAAATTTAATTTCATCACATAGCCATACGACATATGATGAACATATGACATTTATGGTCATCACATAGTTATATTTTACTTAAATGTCCTATCATCTCCATGTGATGAACATAGACCCATCATCGCAATATCCCCTTTGTCGTCAATATGTGACAAACAATATACTATTATCGTAATGTGATGAACATAGCCCCATTGTCGCAATGTCATGCAAATATCATGTCGTCATAGTGTGACACAAATCCCGAGTCATCGCAATCTGACGAACTTAGCCCCTCCCTCTCTATGTGACAAAAATAACCATATTGTTGCAATATGACGAACGTAGGCTCGTCATCACATTTCCATCAACATAGCTTCGTAGTTTCAATGTGAACCTTTCCTTCCCAAAGTCAACCATGTTCTACCAAACTTAACCATGGGCATGATCAACCATAGTCAAGTATGATCATTGTAAATTATTGTATTAGTACTTCAATAATGTATTATTAATGTATTACTACTTTGGTAATGTATTTATTAAGGTATTGATACTTTAATAATGTATTATTAAAGTATTAAAAGTTTTAAATGTTTTAATTATTTAATATTAATGTCTTAGTGTATTAATATTAATAAATACATTATTAATAATCTATTTATTAATGTATTATTACTTTAATAATGTATTATTTATGCATGACTTTATTAGAGTATTAATACTTTAACCATGTGTTGATGTATTAATTAATTAATAAATACATTATTAATATATTAATACTTTAATCTTTTACATTATACTTTAATGTATTAGTTAATTAATACATTACATTATTAATGTTTTTGTATTGATATAACAATATTCTAAAATAGTTTTAATGTATTTTTGATTAATGTTTTATTTTTTTAATTAATTAATACCTTTCATTATACATGAATGCATTAATGTAATGTGTTAATACTTATGATTATATATTATAATAATGTAAAAAATAATTAACAGATTAATTATGTAATTATATATTAATGGTTGTTCCTCACGCAGATAGGCCGTCAACTAGCAACAACCACTTTATAAAAGTGGTTGATACAAATGACGCCATTAGTATGGAAAGGTGAATAAAGGATGCCGATCAACCACTTTTATAAAGTGATTGTTGCTAATTACTAAACCCCAAACCCTACCCACACACGTCGATGTTAACACGAAGTTGAACAAGTTGTCATCCTCGCTAAGCCCTACGGCATGCCATATAAAAGAGGCAAATTAGTAGACTTGAGGCTGAACCGTTTCGATTGATACTTGAGGCTGTGATTTATCGCTTCACTTGAACGACCAAGAGCTTTTTTCCCTGGCTTAGTCAATAGCCTGCCTGTCATTCCCAGGCGTTTTACCTTAAACTAGGGGGATATCTTGTCAGTAAGGATTGCAATGGACGGGTTATACTCTGCCACTGGAAAGCGAACACGCACGGGAAATGAGTTTGCGGAGAACAATGATAGAAATAAGAGGCGGAACTCTGGCACTGGTCGAGAGAATGCTTTGCCTGGTGCCGACAATACTGTGTATCGCATATTGTGTCCTGGTAATGTCATCGGAAGTGTTATAGGAAAGGGGGGTAAAGTAATAAAATCTCTGACACGAGAGACACGTTCGAAGATCAAAGTTGCAGATGCTGTTCCAAGCGTTGATGAGCGCATGATAGTAATCTTCAGCCTACCATCAATCAAGGACAAGGAGAAGGATGGTGAGGATGGCAATGAGAATGAACCTGTCTGTCCTGCTCAGGATGCTCTATAGAGTGCATTCTGTTATTTTCCAAGAATCTTCTGGTAGAGATAATGACGCCGACAAAAAGCGACAACAGAATGTTCGATTGCTAGTTGCTAACAGCCAAGTCGGAAGTTTGATTGGAAAAGGTGGAAATAACATTCAAAAATTGAGAAGCGAATCGGGTGCACAAATTCAGATACCGAGAAAAGATAAGTTGCCAGGCTGTGCTTTTAGTTTTGATGAATTTGTTGTGATATCTGGGGATGAAACTGCTGTAAAGAAAGCATTGTATGTAGTTTCAGCTTTTCTCTATAAATATCCACCTAAGGAGCAAATTCCTTGGAGTGATATTTTACCTGCAACGAACCAACGTTCACTCGTTCCTTCTGGTGTGCCTGCATTTCCTCCGGCAAGTTATCTTCCACAGGTAGATTCACTGTTTGCTCATCACAATTTACGTCCTCCAATTCTTGGTTATGCCTCCCATTTACCAGGACTGGGAGGATATGGAAGTGAAGCCGGAAGTGCACGGCCTCTTAGTAACCCTGCTCTTCCCATTTTTTCAAAATTTGGGAATTTTTTCAAAAGTCCCGAGGAGTTTTCTATTCGAGTACTATGTCCAAATGATAAAATTGGAGTGGTGATTGGCAAGGGCGGCAATACAATCAAAACCATGAGCAAGGATACAGGAGCAAGTATTAAGGTTGAAGACGCACAAACAGAGTCAGATGAACGTGTAATTGTAGTTTCTGCATCAGAGTTGGCTGATGATCGTGTTTCAC
>ML784015.1:480327-493185 GCA_009831015.1 Picea engelmannii
AAAGCATAAACCTTTTTCTTTTCTTTCCTCCAATTGTTGAGGTGTCAACCTTGTAGGTTGAGGTGTTTTAGAAGAAGGAGCTTTGTTCTCTCTATAGATGTTAGGATTGGTCCTTCTAGTAGCCATAGCCATATTTTTACTTTAAACATTTCTTGCCACCTTAAATGCATTGTCCAATGATTTGGGTTCCCAAAGGCGAACCTCATGTTGAAAATTATCCTTTAAAGTTCCTATGAATACATAAATCAAGTGCTCATCTGGAATATCAGTTACCTTTATATTCAATCTTTGGAAGTTCTCAATGTGTTTGATAATTGAACCCTTTTGCTTGAGATTTATCAATTGGCTAAAGAAGGTATTTCTCCTTGTATCCTCACAGTGTGCTATCATTTCTTTCGTGAAAATTGTCCAAGTGATGAGTGATTTGCGAGAACAAATCCATCGATACCATACAAATTGATTAGGTTCTAAATATAAAGAAACAATTCGTACCTTTTGTGTATGTGGCACATTATGGAGATCAAAGAATTGCACCATCTGATGTATCCATGTGATTGGGTCATTGCCATCAAACTTCCTCATATCAATCTTAGGNTCTCTTGTAGTTCATATTTTGTTACTATCTTCTTTTGTAAATCATTTATGTCCCTACGCATTTCTTCACCTTCATCAAGAGTCCAAGTAGGATTGTCTGGAGACTTATCTGGTGTAGAAGTTCCCTTTTTAGGTGGCATGTTGGCCAAGTATCACTTTTGAACCTTGATTTTGAGGTGGTTCTGCTAGACAATATTTCTTTTGTTGTATCTCCTAAGTTTCGTCCCTTCTGGGTATGAAACTTTATTTTATGTAGTTCTTTGATATTTATTCTCGGCAATGCCATAGTTTGGATCAAAATCGGATGTGCCAAGTGGAATTTATGGTAACTTCCCCACAACTTGCCGATTTTTGTCCTTTCCAGGAGATCTCACTTGCATAGCGTACCCCGCACAAAATAATTGATATAAAATTTTGAAACTCACACCAAAAATAATACAGACTGTCCACGATCCAATGAAATTAGTCTCACTCAATTTGGATACTCTAGGAAGAATTTATGATTACTTTACCTAGAACACCTTCTTGAGACTAGTCAATATGACTAGTCAGATACCCTATCTTACACATGGTGTATATACAGATTTAAGATGACCCAGAAGCTGAAATTTTTACCACAGATACCTTACTAATTTCTGTAAATAGCCCCTAGATTTCAAGGTCTGAAACATTACATAAAAAATTTTGTAGCGAAAATTCTGCAATGACTCAGTTCAGGATGATTCCAGAACCCTATCTTGTACAGGCTGTATCTATGAAAGTATAAGGCCTCAAGAGCTGAATTTTGAATCCAATGTACCTTGATCTGTCTAATAAATATCCTCCAAGTCGGTCCTTCTAAAACATTGTCTAAAAATAGTTATAGCAAAAATGCCAAGGTGTCTCAGATGTAGCAGCAAAACCCCAAGACCTTGAGCTCTGATAACATATGTTAAGAACCAAATATCAATATAGCATAGAAAAACCTCATAAAAAGTACTGAACGCCTTGAAAAAGAGGTAGTTTCATAAAATAACCCTCTTTGAGGGGGAAACCTCCATTTACCCCACTTAAATGTTCAAGTATAGGATGATTCAAAATGAAAATGTCTCCTTGGTATATATAGGAGACTAGGAGGTATAATTACAACTAATGGCCTAAATATGACATAAATAAAATAACATTAATAATATAATATGCCCCAATATTAGGGCTTAACACTCAAACGTCATTTCACACAACATCTCTTTTCCGATGTTTCATATGACGTTGTTATTGCGACATTTCATGTGGATTTGGCGTCGCTCTTTCCACCTCCAAGACGTCGCTCTTGCCACCTACAAGACGTCTCTCTTGCCACCTACCATACGTCGCTCTTTCCATGCCTTGGAGGTGGCAAGACATACGTCTTGGAGGTGGCAAGAGAGACGTATTGGAGGTGGCAAGAGAAACATCTGGGAGGTGGCAAGGCCAATGTCCTGGAGGTGGCAAGAGAAACGTCTGGGAGGTGGCAAGACCGACGTCCTTTGGCTATCCCTAGGAGGTTCTAGAATCTCATTACCCAACTCCATTATGGAATTGAGTGTGTCTATGTTAGCCATGAAAATCCAAACTATTCGCATGAGGGAGAAAGAGATCACTCTATCTCTCAACAGAATTCACATTAATATGAGAATAATGTCGATGAATTCTCTGTTGCAAGATATGATGCCCAGTATCATCATGACTGATCATTTTCATATTGATGAACTCATATCTATGAGAGCACTGACAAAAACCCTCCTTGAGGGTGAAGCGACTCCTGGTAAGTTTATTAGGAAAATACATGGGTATCGGGGCGATCTTCTCCTTGTCATTCTTAGTGCATGTCCCCGACAAGGTTAGGGTATAGAGATTTGGTTCTTGAGATTGTTTCTCTTGAGTACAACCACTCTCACCCTCCCAAGTAACCTCCTATGGAGGAAGAACAGAGGTACGAAGCAGTAGGAGATAGTATCAAATTGTTGCTCATCGAATCCCTCACGTGATAGAGGAACAAGATGATAGATAAATTGCCTATATCCTTCGATGGTTGCTGACAGTAACAGAGGGAAATTCAACCAACAATTACTTCGAAGGTGTGATGCCATTTAAGATACAATTTAACTTTGATACCACTAACACATATTATTTTGAGAACGATATCAATGTATAAATATAACAAAGATATAACAAGGATATACACATAGATATTGCAAGGAACACAGTAATATAGTAAAACAGTAAATCTTAGATTCTATTAATGAATGTTTGGAATACAAAAGACTGTAAAATGAAAATAACAAAAGCTAGATAGAATGGTGGTAGCTCATCTTTGAAGAGAGATGGTTCAGTTATGTTGTAATGTACCTCGTCTCCCATTGAGCTATGTCACCACCTTGCACATTCTCTGATACCAAACTATAGCATACCTAGTCTCCCATGAGTCATGTTACTCTAAGAATCCCACTACACAGTTTCTACCTTAAACACAATTTGCACAATTTCACTTTAAGTAACGTGCTCAACCCAATTTTGATTCGAACTACACAACTTGTAACAGTGAAAGAAACATTCTCTTTTTAATACAAACTTAAGTAGTGGAGATAACTCAAAACTACGCACACAACCATCTATATGTCATGCACCAAATCAAGTTTCACTATGCGGAAATCCAATTCTAGGTCTACACATACAAATCCCAGCCTCTTGATACACACATGTTACTATACTATGCACCCAACCACTCAATCCTCTTCTTCCAATACTTGTAACCAATTTTACGAGATTATGTTAGCAGGAAAGGATATCATCCACTGAGAAAATCATACACGACTACAAATATAGGTTGTAAGCATTATACTTACAGGTGCATGCAACAATAAACAGAATAACAACAAATACTTATTTGCAACAACATACAAGAATTAACCCATGTCAAACATAAACAAATATGCACACAGTAACCAAGACAAGAACACAAAGAATGCTTATCTTTTATAAAAGTCACCAATTGCAACCTTGACTCATATGTTCCTTTCATCCATATAAGTTGTTTCTAATAATATTTTAGCAGCGGGTCACCCCTAAGTTGGGGCTCAACTCCTTTTGGAAAAAAGGGTCCTAGAGACAAAATATGGTATGTGACTAAACAAAATTTACTCAGTTCTAGATGCATGTTGCTGCAACTAGCCCACAATCCATCATTCTGCATGAACCCATCACACCCAAGGAAGTGTGTCCCTTCTCTGCTAACCAATCCTTTGGTTACCCCACTTCCCTTCCCAAGGTTACCAGCAACAGACCGGATAAGAAGTCTTTGAGCCCTTCAACTAATGCACAGCGCAGAAGGGAACAACTCTCAGAAAAAACATCACCTGAAGAGTATTCCCATGGGTCTAACAACCACTCCACAATAGCCAATCTCTCACCCAGAGAGACTTCTCAGGGTCTTTTAACCCGTCTCTTCGATATTATCTTGGAATGCATCCCCCACAACTCCCTACAAACTTCTTTGGGTAGATAAGGTAATAACTGGATTTTATATACAGTCTGACCTCTTCCCATCATGAGAGCTTGCAACATCAATCATCATGCAATAATAATAATACCCCAACAAACACTAAGTCTAGCAATATATATTGCCTGTCTTCCACTTGACACTTGTCATCTCCAAAACCATCTTTAAGCCACTTGGTGACATGTTCCCTATCCTTGGAAACTTAATATAAAATAATAACATATCTAACATTACACTTTTCTCAAAATATTATTAAAATATTACTTCAAGACTTACGATTCACCCCCCTTTTCCCTTTTTCCAGTGGAGTAGACCCCTAGTCTCTTTTCATCTAAGTCAGTCAGTGCGCAGTGATGCAATATTATATTAATATTTATGATTATATTTACATGGATAGGCATGCTATCCCATATATTTCCAGGCTCACCAGCCTCATAATCACACATGCTCCCCAACCTCCATACATATCCATTCATTCACATGCACTAACCCAAGTGCGCTCAACATAGTGCAATGTATGCACTTACCCAAGTGCATGCAACACATTGAATGTGTGCACCCTATCTTTGTTAACACTTCTTCGTTCACTACTCTGATGCATGCAACACCAAAATCCAGGTGTCAATGTCTCACCAACCTATATATACATTACATAAACCATTATCATCCATGACTCACCAGCCTATATGTACAATTACAAAGGGTTATTATCGTGGAAATTACAATCCCCTCCTCGTTATTTATGCATTGTCCTCAGTGCATCATATACACATGTACATTCACAAATTTCAAACACCATAAAAAATATGAGGATACTATGCTCATATAGCATCCTTGTTCTCTCAAGTTGCATCTGCGGGACCATACCAGGTTCATTAGACATTTACCAATTCCATGACTCGATTCTAAACCTAATTGATTTTCCGATCCAATATGAAAATCGATCGAACTTGAAATTCATCTTCTAGATCCACCTAAATCACATTCCAATCAATGGCATGATTAGCATCAGGTACATACTTCTTAATAAATGACACATGGAAAACATTATGATTTCATAAGGACACGAGAAATGCAATCATATAAGCAATGGGACTGATCATTTGAAGGATTTCAAATGGCCCACAATAGCGCCTTGCTAACATAGAACACTTTCCCAACTTCAAGGAACTTCACCTAGCCTTCACTTTCAAAAATACATGATCACCCACTTCAAATTCCCTAATGGTTGTAACATGCATTTCATGCATCCTCCTGTTGAGTGCATCAGCCACCTTGTTCTCCTTTAATCTAATATGCTTTATGTCAAAGTCATACTTACTGAGGAACTATAACCACCTACTTTTTCTGGCATTCAAACTTGGTTGTCCTTTAAAATATTTCATACCACAATGGTATGTTTTCAACTCAAATCTTTTACCCATGAGATAATGTCACCGCATCTTCAAAGCATGCTCTATGGCTGCCAATTCCAAGTCATGCGTAGCATAGATCCTTTCATGTTCTTTCAACTTCCTTGACTCATAGGATACCACATGTCCATTCTAACTCAGGAATTGAAAGTACCCAATGCCACTATGGAATTGAAGGTGTCTGTGTTGGCCATGAAACTCCAAACTATTCGCATGAGGGAGAAGGATATCACTCTGTCTCTCAACATGATTCGGATTAATATGAAAATAATGTCAATGAATGCTCTCTTGCAAGATATGATGCAAAGTATCATCATCACTGAACTTTTTCACCTTGAGCAACTCTT
The DNA here is from genome assembly GCA_009831015.1 of Picea engelmannii. NCBI lineage: Eukaryota > Viridiplantae > Streptophyta > Pinopsida > Pinales > Pinaceae > Picea > Picea engelmannii. The sequence continues at coordinate 486,198 of ML784015.1, forward strand.
ATCTATGAGAGCACCCATCAAAATCCTCCTTGAGGGTGATGCGACTCGTAGTAAGTTTATTAGGAACATACATGAGCCTATGATCTTTAATTGCAGCTCTCATATTATTCTAGCCCTTCTACTTATGGTTCGCCTTGTTCATATTCCCCTACCTGCGGGCATGTAACTCCCTCTGGTTCATCCTTCATTCTAATGTCTCCTTGCATCCGTAATCCTTGCCATTTGAATGTTGGAACTTCCAGGGTAGGGCCATCTCAGGCAACAAGAGTAGCAATAGGCATTGTCGATTACTATGAAACCCATGTGCCTAAGGATGACAAAGTGGCCATGTCATCCTTGGAAGATGAGGTTCTCCTTTTTCATGAATTTATAGAAGACTCAGAGGTTGAATTACAAGTGGGAAGGGTTATCTCATATTTGGGATGCACCAGGACCCAAAACTCTAAGTTCTTTCACACCCTTGAACTATGCTGGCATGTCAAGACGATGGTAGTTCTCGACATGCTGCTAGAAGATGAATATTTTCATCAGCTCAAAGGCTGAATGGAGATGTTGGAGATACATATGGAATACATTTCCAAAGTCATCACTTGGTTGGCTCCAGAAGCATCTTCTAGCCACCCATTGCTCGTCTCGGGGCTACGACTGTTGGTTCTAGAGCTGTAACTATTGGTCCTCATGGTGGTATTTATGAAGATGGCATTGGTCCTAGAAAGTCCTCTTCTATGGAACCTCACATTCCAAAGAATTTCTAGAATATTTTATCATGGTTAATTGATTTTTTTCCTATGTTTTTATAGTTTTTACCATACTAGAAATTTCAGATTTATCTTTCAGTTTCTAATCATAACAGTGATAGACATGGTATACTTGGTTTCCCCTGTGTGGCATGGTTTTTAACCTAATGAACCTGGAAGACTATCATGGTGTTTCATAGCCAAGAGCTTGATGTTTTCTAGATTGTTGAGCGTCTGAATATTAATATAATTTTTTACTTAAAAATATATATAGATATATTTTAATCTTAATTTTTTTAATACCTTATTTTAATCTATTTTAATATTATTTTTTTAAAGATTTTACACTTGTGTCCTGATTTATTTTCATCTATATTAATATTTAATAAATTCATAATTCATTTCACAATAAGTAGATAAACAATAAATTGTAATACCATATCATATTGTAAATGCATATTTCCTTTTGTAACAAGTATTTATGTATTACAATAATGTATAAAATCAATATCTCTTTGAGTTTGATACACATAACCCCTTTCACACATAGTAAACCCCTAGTCACTAAACCACCTCGCTCCTCCCTGCCTTAATGAAACCCGAAACCCTGACCCACACACATCGATGTTAACATAATGGTATCGGTTGAACAAGTTGTCCTCCTCACTAATCCGTAACGCATGCCATATAAAAGAGGCAAATTAGTAGACTTGAGGCTGAACCATTTCAATTGATACTTGAGGTTGTGATTTCTCACTTCACTTGAGCGACCAAGAGATTTTTCTCCGGTCTTACTCCATAGCCTGCCTGTCATTTCGAGGCGTTTTATCATCTGAAAAGTAGAATCAACATCCAGAGGAAATCTTGTGGAGAAACCGGATAAACTTTAATGCAAATTCCCCCTCAATCTACCTCTTGATTTTAATGACGTATCAACTAATGAGCGAGTAGAGAAATCGCAAGAATGGTTGAATTTATGCCACCTAGTGTAGGTAGACATTGACATGGAGTATGAATATATTGTCGCCACACTTACGCACAATTCAAAGGATTCATAATATTTTGGTTGGAAAAACTCCCATGTAGCATTGAAAATGAAATTGGTTTATTGTCGGAAGGACAGACAAAGCCCCTATCAAAAGAACAAGTAAGAAAGTTAGCTACACTTATAAAGGGAATTGTGGTATCCTTTGGTTTATGGAAGAAGATCACCAAGGACAACGACATGAAAATGTTGTTAGGGATGGAATTAGTGAGTTTAAAAGGATTTAATGAATTCATAAGGGATTATGAAAAATTGTCTTGCACAAGCAATCATGTAGATGATAATAAAATCAAGCTAAATATGATAACAATAATTTCTTATTCAATTCTTGATAAAGTACATATATCATGCATGTAAATAGAAATTAGATATTACTAATTTAACCCTTGCAAATGTAGCTGAAATGATAAGAATTTGCATAGAAGATTTATGTATGCATAAAAGGTGCATAAAAAAGATAATAAAGAAAAAAGTTGATTTGAAAGATTGGTATTGTTTTTCATAAATCAATATAACAAGTCAAAAAAAAGGAAAGAAACACTTCTAAAAGAAAATGAGATATTGAATTAAGAGTCCCAACATAGATGAATCCTTGAAAGAATTATTAGAAGAAAAGACATTTCCAAAAAAAAAAGTTTGATAATAAAAACCAACAAGGAAATGATTGTTATCCCTATGGAGAGCCAAGAATTTTTTGAAAAGATTGTTCCCCAATAAAATCTAAAGTTGAGTCCCTTTATGCAAATCGAGAGTTCAATGAAATTGGGACTATATCCAATCATATGTTGATTCAAGCTTTTCTTGATAAGTCGAAATTTGCAAGTTAAACTCTTATGAAGTCGAAGCCTAGGTATTGGTAGAGAAAGCCAAAAGAAAGAAATAAGTGATTTGTTGGAAATAGTTGAACAAGTAAACACAAGAATAACAAGCTCCCAATAGAGAAAAACATAAGATTTTTGCGAGAAACGATCAAAACAACTAATGTAGGAGTAGGCCAAACAATAGAAAAAGATACAAGGATTATAAAAGATACCACTTTGGTTTGGTCTTCTCCTATTCTAGTTGTTATGCATATATGTATGTGTGGTGTGTGTACACAATCATTCGCAATACTTTCATCTTATTATCAAGACTATTTCCACCACTACATTAATTATTGGAGAGAGAGAGAGTAGACTATTGCTGCCACTACACTAATTATTGCATAGGGAGTAGAGGATTGACACCACTACACTAATTATTGCACAGAGAGTAAATTATTGTTGCCACTACACTAATTATTGCAGAGGGAGTAACGAGATACATATGCAACCAGATATAATTGAGATGTATAATATAACATAACATTAATTATAAACTAAATTGGAATACAAAAGAGATTGATTTAAAAAATAAAATCAACCATAATAATAAAATTTAAATAAAATAATAATAAAATATATACTAATATAGATATATTTTATCCCCAGATGGGGTGTCTACAACCATGCAAGCTCAAATGTCGGTGGGGGATCGTGTGGCACACGGTTTGAGTACAGGGGAAGTCCAACCGTTGCATGCTGGCCATGAAAAGGTCACCTCCACCATCATCCATTCTTGCTTCGTCCATCCTTAGTAGGTTCAAGAATTGCATTACGCAACGCCATTATGGAATTCAATGTGTCTGCATTGGCCATGAAACTCAAAACTATTGACATGAGGGAGAAGGAGATCACTCTGTGTCTCAACAGGATTCACATTAATATGAGAATAATGTTGATGAATTCTTTGCTACAAGATATGATGCCATGTATCTTCATGATTGATCGTTTGCATATTGATGAACTCATATCCATGAGAGCACCCACCAAAACCCTCCTTGAGGGCGATGCAACTATCGATAAGTTCATTGGGAACATACATGGGCCTCTAATCTTTAATTGCAACTCTCATATTATTTCGGCCCTTCTACTTACATTTCCCCTTGTTCATATTCCCCCTATCTGCGGGCCTGTAACTCTCTCTGGTTCTTCCTTCATTCTAACGGATCCTTGCATCAGTAAGCCTTGTCATTTGAATGTTGGAACTTCCAGGGAAGGGCCAACTCGTGCAGCAAGAGCAACAATAGGCATTGTCGATTACTATGAAACCTATCTGCATGAGGACGACAAAGTGACGATGTTGGCCCTCAAAGATGAGGTTCCCCTTGTTCATGAATTTAAATAAGACTCAGAGGTTGACATAAAAATGGGAAGGGTGATCCGAGATCTAGGATGCACCAAGACCCGAAACTCTAAATTCTTTCACACCCTTGAACTATGTTGGCATGTCAAGTCGATGATAGTTCTCGACATGCTGCCAAAAGATGAATATTTTCATCAGCTCAAAGGTCAAATGAAGATGCTGGAGATACAGATGGAATACATGTCCAAAGTCATCACTTGGTTGGATCGCAAACACAAAGGCCTCTTCTAGCCACCCATTGCTCGTCTTGGGGCTACGACTGTTGGTTCTAGAGCTGCAACTATTGGTCCTCATGGTGGTATCTCTGAAGATGGAATTGATGCTAGCAAGTCGTATGCTATGGAACCTCGCGTTCCAAAGAATTTCTAGAATATTTTCTAATGGTTAATTGATCTTTTGCCTATGTTTTTATAGTTTTTGCCATACTAGACATTTCAGTTTTATCTTTCATTTTCTAAGCATAACAGTGATAGACATGGTATACTTGGTTTCCCCTCAGGAGAAGGTTTTTTTGCCTAATAAACCTAGAAGACTATCATGGTCTTTCACATCCAAGAACTTAGTGATTTCTAGACTATCTGGAGTGCTAATATTAATATAGTTTTTTACTTAAAAATACATATAGATATCTTTTAATCTTAATTTTTTTAATACTTGATTCTAATCTATTTTAATATTAATGCATATTTATTTTGTAACAAGTATTTATGTATTACAATAATGTATAAAATCGATATCTCTTTGAGTTTGAAACACTTAACCCCGCTCACACATAGCAAACCCCTAGTTACGCGCGTACACCTATTGACCATGGGCACATTTAATGATCTTTTAACTTTAAATCTTTAATCTTATGGTCAGGAATTGAAGATGCTGGCATATTCTTAGTCGTCCTCCCAAATCAATGAACTAGATCTCATGTTCATAACTTCCTTTCTTTTATAAATGCTTATGTTTCCTTGTTTACTTTTTCACATTGACTTTATATGATTAATAATTTACTGCACTAGCCATAGATGGCCACGTTTACTTAATTAACATGAATAAATATGTATAGAATACCTTATTGTCACGTTTTGATATGAATAACACATGTTAAATTATGAATTTGAAGACGTCGACTAATGAATTATGCCACCTTTGGCACACCTTTGGCTTTCATTAGTTCACTCCTAGCGTATCCGATTATCTCATATTGGGAGTGAAACGTGTCTACGTTTAGTGTTGTTTTCAAGTAATAGTCGGGGTTAACCTAGCGATAGTTCATCGACACATTCATGTATGAATAACAAATGTCAAATTATGAATCTGAAGAGGTCGACTGATGAATTATGCCACATTTGGCACACATTAGTTCACTCGTGCGCAGGTGATGCTCTCATATTGGGAGTGAAACGTGTCCACATTTGAATTAACCTTATTTGTTTGAAGTGATAGTCGGGGTTAACCTAGAGATAGTTCATTGTCACATTTGGGTATGAATAACAAATGTCAAATTATGAAACTGAAGAGGCCAACTGATGAATTATGAAACATTTGACACACATTTGGCATGCATTGGTTCACTCCTAGCGCATGTGATGCTCTGATATTGGGAGTGAAACGTGTCCGTGTTTGAATTAATTGTATTTGTTTCAAGTAACAGTCAGGGTTAACCTAGAAATAGTTGAATTAACATGACGTTTGGCACATTTTGGCACAATAGATGGATATGTGTGCGAAAATATTTTAAAAAACCCAACCCTCAACACTGCGGCTACATTTCAAGATATTATATGTTGTGAGACGAATTTCAGAGAATTTGATGGTTTATGGATGGGAGAGTTTGGCCAAGAAATCTATAGGAAGTTCTCAATCACTTTTATAACTACTCCCTCTCCCTACAAATGGTTTTTTTTTTGGTTCATTTGATTTTCTGACCTTCTCTCTACAAATGTTTTTTTTTTTTCAATTTGATTTTCTGTATTGTTAAGTGTATGCTGAGTGTAGATTCAGAGACTGTGCTTCAAAGCACTAAAATGACTATGGCCAACAAAATCGACCCGAGATGAGAATTTAAACATCAAGGAAACATCAGATAGAGGAGCAACATCTCTCACTTGGACGAAGGCAACACATAGGAGAAACATCAATCGTGCAACGCAAATAGGTTAACAGATTTGTCTTTTTCACGTAGCGGAGTAGTGGATAAGAACAATAAACAATTGCGGAACCCTAAACCTGTACTTTATAATTGAATAACTATATCTTTGTTTGTTAAATATAGAATAATGTTGGATTAACTACAGACTGGACCTATAAAAAAAAGAATGGTTAATCTCTCGTTTATAAACCACAAATTCAATTATTTGCCCCTTTGAAAATTAAGATTGGTTCATTCATATGTCCTCTTGAAATATAGATTCATGGGGTATTTCATTGCAGGTGGAGATCCTTGATTTATTTTGTTTTATCAATAAATTGGTTCAGCCCGCATTGAAATTGATCGGAATTGGTTTTAAAATTAGCATACATGGATATGTGTTTAGGTACATTATAAATTAATAACTATAGCTGTTTTTTTTCACTAAAATATTATACCTATAGACTATAATCGATTATACCTATAGATTATAAAAAAAACGAGTGGCTGATCTCTAGTATATAAACCACGAATTCTATGGTATGCCTCTTGGACAATCAAGATTGATTCATTCATATGGCCACTTGAATTATAGATTTGTGGGATTTCCCGAGTATTTCATTGCGATTGGAGATTCTTGATTTATTCTGTTCCATCAATAAATCGGTTCGGACCCCATTGAAATCAATAGGAATTGGTTTTCAAATTAATACGCATAGATTGGTATTTAGTGCTGCATAAAAATAAGACATGAAAGTTCTTTATGGAGTAGTCAATAGGTAAGGTTTTACTAATAATAAGGTAAGATTTTATTAACAATAAGAGACCAAATATTAAAAAACAAATTTGATTTAAAAAACC
>ML784016.1:12847-25999 GCA_009831015.1 Picea engelmannii
AAGAGTTCAAAGCTCTTGTTGAGAACCAGACATGCAGAAAGATCAAGACACTGAGATCTAACAATGGAGGCGAGTACACCTCGAAGGCCTTCAAGGATTCTTGTGCAAGTGTTGGGATAAAGAGGGAGTTGATTGTTTCATACTACCCTTAGCAGAACAGGGTGGTGGAAAGGAAGAACAGGGCCATAGTTGGGGTTGCAAAGGCAATGTTGTATGATCAGGATCTGCCTAGGTTCTTATGGGAAGAGGCTTGCAACACTGCAGTCTACATACAGAATAGGAGTCCTCACAAGGTGTTGGGGAGAAAGACTCCTGAGGAGGTCTTTACAGGGAGGAAACTAGAGATTGGACACTTCTGGATATTTAGATGCCTAGTCTATTGTCACGTCCCCTCAGAGAAGAGGACAAAGCTCGAGGCCACTGTTGAGAAGGGGATCTTTGTTGGGAACAATGAGACTTCTAAGGCATATCGTGTTTACATTCCAGCATTGAGGAAGACATTGGTTAGGAGGGATGTGAAGTTTGAGGAGGATAGAGCCCTTAAGAAGGCTCATGATATTGTTCCAGCAACAACATGGGATCAGGATCTTGAGACTCGGAAGGAAGAGGAGACAAGTTACAGGTACAGGTACAGATGCTTAGGCTTCAGAGCAAGAGGCTCCACCAATTCAAGATACTCCATCATCCAGGAGGACGAAGACCAGATGGGTTGAGCAGACCTTGAGAGAGGTTCAAGAGTACATGGGTGCTCCTAGTACTTCTGTTAGGTAGAGTAGAGCACCATAGAGATTTTCTAGCTACATGGCTCTGATGAGCAAGTTGATAGAGGTCGAGCCTTCCAGCTTTTAGGAGGCATCACAGCAACAGATGTGGTGAGATGCCATGGTAAAAGAGTATGCTTCCATCATGAAGAATGACGTATGAGAGGTTGTGCCATGGCCAGAGGGGAAATCTGTGATAGGATTGAAATGGATCTACAAGATCAAGCACGCTGTGGATGGCAGTGTGAAGAAATTCAAAGCCCAGTTTGTGGCTAAGGGGTTCTCTCAGAAAGAGGAAGTTGATTACGATGAGACATTCGCCCCAGTAGCCAAGTACACTTCGATCAGGGCCGTGATCTCTATTGTAGCTGAGATGGGGTGGAAGATCCACTAGATGGATGTGTAAACGATCTTCCTTAATGGCATCATAAGAGGAGTTGTATATTGAGCAACTAGAGGGTTTTGAGGTGCAGGGGAGGAATTCCCACATGTGCATATTGAAGAAAGCCTTGTATGGGCTCAAGCAGGCTCCAAGCGCGCGGTATTCAAGGATAGACAGCTACTTGCAGGGGATGGGCTTCACCAAGAGTGAGGCGGACTCAAACCTCTACGACATTATTGTTGGAGGTGAGCCGCTCATTCTTGTGTTGTATGTGGACGCCCTGTTTCTCACAGGTTCAGAGACGTTCATAGCAGAATGCAAGAGGGACCTTGCTTTGGAGTACGAGATGAAGGATTTGGGGTTGATGCACTATTTTAGGGGGTTAGAGGTGTGGCAGTGAGATGGTCAGACTTTCCTGGGACAGGGGAATTATGAAGTGGAGATTTTGAAGAGGTTTGGTATGCAAGACTACAGGCCTATGTCTATGCCCATGGTGACTAACTAGAAGAAGATTGATGCTTCCAAATCAGAGGCAGTGGACCCTACTTTATAGAGGCAGTTGATTGGCTCTCTCATGTATCTGGTCAACACTAGACCGGATATATTCTTTGCAATTAACACACTCAGTCAGTTCATGGTTGAGCCGAGGAGAGTACACTGGGTGGAAGCAAAACATGTCCTGAGATATCTGCGTGGCACAGTTGATTATGGGTTGAGTTACATCAAAAGAGATAGAGTGAAGTTGATGGGATTTACAGATGCAGACTAGGCAGGAAGCACTGTTGACAAGAAAATCACTTCAGGTTGTTGTTTCAACTTGGGATCAGGAGTTATTTCTTGGTTCAACAGGAAACGTAAGTCAGTTGCATTGAGCTCTATTGAGGCAGAGTACATGGTAATCAGCTTAGCAGCATGTGAGGCCATTTGGCTTCGAAAGCTACTCATGGGATTGTTTGGCCAAGAGTTGGAGACGACTATCATAGAATGTGACAATCAGAGCTGCATCAAGCTCTCTGAAAATCCAATGTTCCATGACAGATCCAAACACATTGAGATCAGATTTCATTTCATCAGGGGCTGTGTTCAAAAAGGGACAGTGAAACTACAGTATGTGACTACAAGTGAGTAGGTTGCGGACATTCTCACAAAGACCTTGATGAAAAGCAAGTTTATCTTCTTCAAGGACAAGTTGGCGGTGGTGCAGAACACCTTCCTCGCTAAGATGGAGTGTTAAATTTGTAGCTTGGAAGGTGTCTCAACATAGGCCTAAGTGTCTAAGCATGCTAAAGACATTTAATTAATACCCAGATCAGCAGATTTTATTTTATCCTAAGTTTGAATCAGGAAAAGCATAAAAAATTGTCAAATAATTTTTATTGGCTTTATTACTCAGATTTCCTAAGTTTTGAACTCAAGGAAATAAATATTTCACTTAAGAGAACTTTCTTGATTCTTCTAGAAAGTTCCTAAAGAGGGAAATAGAGTGAATAGAAAAGATAAAAGGCTGATGAGGATGGGTAAGGACACACACATTGAGTTGAGAGCTGAAGAGGGTGATTTGGCTGAGGAAGAGGTCGACTTAGCAAGAGGGCGAGTTGGCTGAGTTGAGCAGCAGCAAGAGGCCATACCAGCAGCAAGGAAGAGGCCGACTTAGAGGGCCGTACAGCAGCAAGCTGCAGGGGCTGTATAGGCCGAGTTTCAATGGGTCGTACAGGCTGAATTGAAGGGGTCGTACAGGCCGAGTTGTTGTGCCAAATCAGGGCCGTACAGGGGCCAAGTTGCTGGGATGAATTGTTGGCCCGTGCAGCACTATCTGGCTGGGCCGTACAGCTACAGAAAAGGGCAAAAATCTGGCTGTAAGATTTTTCTGTGTAATTATTTGCTGCTGTAAATTTCCTCTGAAGCCATAATAAATCCCCTCTTTGTTGTTTTTCCCCACACTAGGGTTTCCAAGGTAAAACTTCTGTTGTGTATTTTTTATGTGCTTGGTTTCATGTTCATTTTCTGCTGTGCAAATTTGTTAAGAACTCAGCTGTAATTTTCTGCATAATTTTCAGATTTAAATTTGTGTTAAATCTGAGGGATAATTTATTGGCAAGTAAAATTCTGTGTGTTGGGTTTTAAAAGTTCAACAGGTTGAAGGATGGATAACAAAATTGGACCAAATATGAATACATGGAATAGAGGTCTTTCCACTTATATGAAAGCATTTGTTTTTCATATGACCATTAAGGGAGGGTGATAGTGATTTTATGTTAATAATGCATATTAAGTATCATACTTATTTTTTTAGAGGTTAAGCCAATGTTGAGAAATGTAACTCGAGCAGGAATTTCTAGCACAGGTTTCAGTGTGAACATGCAAGAAATGGTTCGAGACATTTCTTTATTCTTTCTCTCTTGTAATTTCACTTGAAAAATTAAAAACAAAGTGGAAGTCTAATGTTTTGAAGTTAACTTAGTCATAGGAATCTAAATGAAATGTTCTAAAAGTTATAGAACATTAGTGACTTAGATTAAGATTTAATTTTATCCATACATCTCAAGATTGAGATAGATGGCAGCTAGTATTGCGGAGAATATTATTTCTCTCAAAGCATAAATAGGACAAGAAAGGAAGAAATCGATCTCATGTGAGAAGAGAGCAAGAGAGCTAGAAGAAGCGAGAGTGCATAAGGAAGAAAAGGAGCAGATCTGCTAAAGAGACCAGCAAGTACAACAGGCCTACAGTCCATACCACTGCTGTAGCTATCTTTTCTTCATGCACAGACCATACATCTTCGATCTGGCAGTACACCATTAGATCTTGCCATACTGCGTATTACTTAAGCATGCTTCAGTCATAAGAGGGGAGAAAGAGTGATTTGATGTCCAGAAAAGGTGGAAACAAAGTAGCCGAACCCTCTTCTACATAGGCCATGCACTTCTGTTTCGGGTGATTTTATTGACTGTACAGCTGCTGGTTTAAGCAGGCTGCAAAGGTCACCTTGTAAGCTTTGATCAAAGGAATGAAAAGCTGATTAGAAGGAGAAATCCCTGTCTATGTATTTTATTTCTTTTGCTGTTATTTTTCAGCTACTATGTGATGGATGCAATGTTCAAAAAATTAATTTTCTGCTATTAAATAAATTCTGTTTTGAGTTATTTAATGAGGGAACATTAGGACAGCAGTCACATAGGCTAGAAAAATTTACAAATGGGTTGTTTAAGTCCAATAAAGGACAACAGTTAAAACCCCTAGGGCCCTAGCTAAACAAAAGTGTGAACCCTCCCAGAAGGTTGGTTCAAGCTTAAATTTTGATGCAACCTCTAGGGGGAGCCCCGGCCTAGCTAGATTAGAAGGGGTTCATAGAGATTACCATGGGTTAATACAAAGAGTCTATTACCAAATGTGGAGGTAAAGGATGATTAATAAGGCAGAATTAGAAGCGCTCATCCCGGGCATCATGGAAGCCCTTAACGTCAACCTCAAGAAGGTTATATTCAAAAGGACTTGAAGCCGAGAATAGATATCCTCAATAATAAATCCTAAAGCTCTTCATGGGAAGTGGTCAGCTGCCAGCAACATTACATGGTGTCAGAGCAATTCCATCTCTACAGGAGCACCAGTTTGTGCACATCCTAAAATCATCAAACAAGGTGGCAGATTGTTTGGTCAACCAGCCTATAGCTACGAAGAATATTCACATGTGGGGTTTGTAGAACAACCCCCTACCCTTATTGTAGATTAAGAACGGTGGAAAGATGAACTGCCTGTGTGCCTTGGCTCACCGGCCCCCATTCCCCCCCCCTCAGACCTATTATGATTGATGGGACAAGACTTAATCATTATTAATGAGGTGCCACACTCCCAAAATTTTCCTAGTTGGAAGCTTCGCCCAGGAACATCTTGTACAGTGATATGAAGGGGGGTTATCTCCACCACCCTCATACGCCATCATTTGACATTAATGAGGGAGAAGCTTCATAAGCTGGTGTGTAAGGGTTGTTGCAGTATGTGCTTAGCTTCCTCCCCATGCTTCAGTTCATTTGAGCCCAGCAGCATGGCATGCTTGAGAAGAAGAATTTGACCCAGAACCAGGGTAGCAATTGCATTAAAATCCCAGCAAGAAGATCCCAATGAATCGAGAGTGGTTCAGGTCTTTCGTGGTGCAGCAGGGCCACCCTGCTAGCTCATCTAAAAGAAATTCACAGACTCCAAAGAACTCTCGTGTTACAGTTGAGAAATTGTACATGGCACTTTGTAAATTCAGGCCAAGGCTTGGAAACAGGGATGAGCATAATTCCAACAGACAAACAAAAATTGAGGAAAAAAACAGTGGCCTTACTAGAGAAATTGGTGGCTTTAAAGTTTAAAGTATATACAGGGTATCTGACAAGGAGAAGCAGGAATATTTGAAGAAGGTATATACAGGGTATTTTAGATGAAGCCTTCAAAGTTCAAACAGAAGATTCACAACAGTCTGGAATATTTGATTGACTTCATGGCAAAGCAGCAGCCCCAGTGTTCATGGAGGGAGAACCAGACCCAGCAAGCACAATGAAGCACCCTCCTTGTCCATGAACAGACAGACAAAATTTGAGAAAAAAAAGGTGGCCTTACCAGAGAAATCAGTGGCTCTATACAGGGTATTTGACAAGGAGAAACAAGAAGATGAAGCCTTCAAACAGAAGATTCACAACAGTCTGAAATATTTAGTTGACTTCATGGCAAAGCAGCAACCCCAGTTTTCATGAAGGAAGATCCAGCATCAGCAAGTGTGAAGAAGCACCCTCCCAGTGCATGAACATCTGCAAGCTCTCCTCAGCTACTTGTTTGATGGTATGGTGTTTTTATTCTATGTGTTATTCACTGATGTGGTTCTGTTCTGTCAATTGGGCTTAGCTTGGGTGGTTGGGAGGAATGATGTTATCCTCCCCACACAGGTTCAGTTCCCACAAGTGACATATTGAGCTCTTAACGAGTATATTGTTGTAATGGCTTTGAGCCCTGTTGTTGACCGGCCTTGTGCCCTGCAAATTCTAGGGTTTACCCTGAGTACCATCCTCGAAATGAGGGGAAGTACACAGGGGTTTTCCCCGGGCAGTATAACCTTGAAAAAAAATAGATCTGGTACTGTTCTGTTCATAGCTTTAGTATGAAAATTCAGGAAATTTTGGTTTGTATATTGAATCGGCCTTCTCCACTTATTGTAAATGCTATGTAAAAGGACATCACTGTATAAGCACTGACTCTAGTTTTGCATAGTTATTCTGTTAAGACTATATGTGACGCATCTGCGACTCTCAGGGATGGCAGTTTTAATATATAAATAAATTCTCTTTTTTATCTCAAAAGAAAAAGTTCAGAGTATTTAATAAAGTAAAGTAAATTAGTAAAGTGACTCAAGTGATTAATTAAGATGTGTCTTTTTTTGGGTACAGAGCGGTGGTTGTCTAACTTATGTCTCTCTCATGAGACATATAGTCGTTATGTATTGATTATAATTTATTACACATTGAATAAGATATCAAATATCACTTCTCTCTCTGCAAGTACTTCTGCATGTGCGTATGTGTGACATTTATCATAAATCACTTGACCAGATTTGGATGCCTGCAGCTCTGATATTTTCCTCATAATGGTGTATGTTTCATTACAGATATCTTACCCAAGTTTGGTGTTTTGGGTCACCTTATGATGCATATAATTTGTATTTGGCTATTCCATCTCCAGATAATAACAGATAACCTTTGTCTGTATTGAATGCACTGTCTTCACTGCCATTGATATCAAAATGCAGGTAATGATTTTCCTTGTGCGCAAATCATTCTTGGCTATACAGAAATTGACCAGAGCAAAGAAAGACCCACATTTGGAATTGCTTCCTACAACTTTGTTTCATCGTAACATAACAATTGACATTTTCCAAACAGCCGGTCAAACATTCAAACTGGAATTATAATGCCTTCACATATAAATGCTTCCAACTTCATAGTAAGGAATAAAGAAAGGAAGAAAGACTACTGCAAAAATATTCTTAATATTGCAGAATCAAATGAATATGTGGACAAGAAAATACCCGAGCAAAAAGGTCTTCACGCATCCATGGCACTAGATACTTCCATGGCCAAATGTCAAGGGTGCTGACTCCTTGAGGCGTTTTATTGCCCTGTCGTCTCAAGCGCATAGAAGATGCTAAGTTTGGATGAATCAAAAACCTAGATGCAACCTCCACAGAAAATTCGTAAGTGCTAAACACCCGATCCACAGGACTGCGCAAAACTGTTACAACAGATGTTTTCACTTTTGGCAGCTTTGACATGATGCTGTAGTCATCATGAGTTACCATCAACCTGCATTCTGGTTTGCTGCATGAAGCATGTTTGTCAAAGATTAATGCTGATAAAAAATTACTGAATCCCTTTCAAAATAACTTTGAAAGTTTCACTATGCCGAAAGATAAATTCAGGTAAAGACATTTGATCATATTAAAGGAAGCTGCAAAATGGACAACAAACAAACAAAACTGAAAATATATGCATAACATGCTACAGAAAATCATGGAGGTTTGTTCAGAATAAATAATTTCCCAAATTGTAATCACCTTTCCTAGCATGGTTTGTATTATTTGTTGAGTTTACTTGATTAGATCAGAAGCCTCATATCTAAGTTACTAAGATACAGATACAAATATGGCACTGGTTACAGATACGTCAATTTTTTTTAAATGTTTTGATAAATTACGGTTGAGAACATCTTATGTGATAAAATTATTGTTTAAAGTATGGTATTAAATCAGAATCAGATTCCATGGAGAAGCAGAACTAGTTGCCAAAATATTCCTACCTAACCTGCAAAATGGATGTCCATGCACAAACCTTTATGCAGTTTTATGAGGTTTTGAGAATTAATACTTATAAAGTTGCAAAATGGCTACCAGAAAAATGGCCAAGATGATAGACAACAGAGCTTGCCTATTATCATACTACTGCCACATTAAATGCTTTCTGAGCAGCAAGAACCAAAAATAGTTGGATAGATTTCTTCAAACATTACGCTATTTATTGACATGTGTGTACTTGATGAAAATACTCACAGAAAGGGATCTCTAGCTGATGGGTGACTTATTTGACACAGATCAAGTCTATTGACATATTCAGCCCTTTAGTTGTTCAAATCGCTGTAAACATTGATTTATTTAATGTTTTTGTGTTCTTTAATATTATTTTCAAGGAAGATCAGAATCCACCCCAGGCATATCCAGAACAGATCCTACAGGGATCCCATATAAATCCATGCTTCATCCCTTCCAGATATGTATCCAAGAGGTAACCAAGAAGAATTTGGATCCAACATATCCAGAAATATCAAGGGAGAAGCAGGAAAGGATCTGGTAATCTAGTCTCATAACAATTAATATACCACATCCTTCCAACACGCAGATGTTTGTATAATGTAATATATTTAAATTTTAAACACCATGGAGGTTATCTATGTAACAGACTTTCTCGTTCAATCTTGTGTAAAATATGCTGAACATGGTCAACATTGATTGCCATGGAATACCCTAGCCCTCCTGACCATATCCTTCATACCTCATTGGTATAGAAATTTTAAATCAAAATACAGTCATAGTATTTGACCAAGATGATCCAGAATCATGGTGCTTTAAAAAACATTTTATGTATGACTGCTTTTCATACTTCATTTTCTTGTTATATTTATTATCACACATCACACCATCAGTTTCATTGAACTAGAATATTTTATTCTGGCTCTGTGCCCTATAACAACAAAGACTGGGATCACATCAGGGCACTCAATAGAAGGGAGCTTCTAACTTTTCTCAGTCTAATCTGCTGAAAGACTTGTAGATCTGTGGAAGTCAATTCAGTCTCATGGTTTGGTTTCTAGAACATGTAAGCAGCTGTCTGCAGGGAGGAGAAACAATGCATAGAAATTAGAAACCTAAAAGAATTGTTTGTTTATTTTCTAGCCAACAAATCTTGTCCAAATGTAAGCCTAACCTCCTAAGCAGTGAAGAAAACTCACAGCCACTCTATCCAATTGGAGGGCTAGAATTAAGCTGCTGTTTCCCAGAGAAGGTTCTCTTTCCTTTCCTCGGCATTAATTTGATAACTTGTGGCATGTTTGAAGGATCACAACCCCATTAAGAAGGCAGCATGATGAGACCCAGCTCTAAGTGTGGCCAAAAGAAGTAAAGATTGCATTAAACATTTCATAGCCTATTATCCATAATTATAAAATTAATAGAAAATAGTCCTTGAAAAATAGGATTGTTATAAACAAATTATGAAACAAGCACCATTAAAGTTAGCAAGCTAGGAAAGAGAGCCAAGCCTTAATATAAGGAAATTTTAAGCTTAAACCACAACCACAATTAGGTAACAGACTAAACAAGGGGACCTAAATTATACATCAAGATTATAAAAAAATGCAGAACAAATTGTGGATTTCTGGTTGACAGTCCAGGTATGGGCAGAAAATGCAACTCCACACTTGATGCTTTGCATTAACGTGAAATGTTTATAAATACAAATTTGAATGATGGTTGGTCTTCACCTTCTGTGTGACTCTTCCTATCACCTACAACTCCTCATATTTCTCCCAAGTCCTAAGTGATATTTACAATGATATTTACATAGTAACGCAATCACAAGGATTACGTGTCCAACATTCTCCCCCTTGCTGATGTTTTGGTAGCAGCGGGAGGTATTCCCTTCTGGACAACTTTTCTTAGAGAAGAAGAAGATTACAAGAAGTCAAAGGAAGACCATTGAGCAGTTGAAAAATACCCTGGAAGAGAAGTCTGCCCACAGGAAAATAATGAAGTGGAAATAAAATTTCCAGGAAGAGAAGTCGGCCCACAGGAAAATAATAAAGTGGAAATAGAATTTCTAGAAAGAGAAGTCGGGCCCAGATAGGCACCAGGATTAGTATAAAATTTAAATACAGGGCAGGCTCAGTTCATTTGTACACATTTACAGCTCTCCTCCTACAGTGCGCACAAGGCAGTGGTTTTGTGGCAGTTGCAATTTCTGGTCTCTCTTCTTATGCGCCCCTATCTTGGAGATGCGCTATGGTTGGAGGATCCTTCTCTTGGTTTGACAAAGAGATAAGTACTTGTTATCAGGGTTTCTTCATTGTTGGTTTTGCTCTTGTGAATAGAGCTTGTTCATGGTTGTTTTGTATTATCAGAAATATTCTCTCTAAGAAAAGTTGGTTGGGTTTTTCCCAGGATAAATCTTTGTGTCTACTTGTGCTTGTCTATCTGCTTCTAGATCCTTATTATAGTTTCAGTATATGGTTATTGAATGTTAAATGAAGATCAAAATACTCTGATAAATCTACTACTACTAATTTAAAGAAAATCTAACACCCCTTAATCCGAAGGGGTGTTTGTGAGTCCAAGCATTGATCTAAATTTTTCTAATTTTTCTCTTACAAGCGCTTTGGTGAAGATGTCCGCAATTTGCTCATTTGTGGAACAATGTCTCAAGTGAATAGTCTTGGCCTCTACATGATATCGAATCACGTGATACTTGTTGATAATTTAAGCTCGGACAAGTGCTTATGCATAGGCTAGGTGTCAAGCATGCAAAAGATGTCCAAAGCCTCTCTAGGTACTTGCTTAATTTATTAAGTAAGTGACTTTTATTTTTCTTTCCTAAGTTTGACTTAGGAAAAAACGCATTAATTAAACTAATTAATTAATGTTGGCTATTGACTAAGGTTTTCTAAGGTTAAGTGACTTAGATCTTGTTGAAAGTAGTGCAACTGCAAGAGCCAT
Source organism: Picea engelmannii (assembly GCA_009831015.1). Lineage (NCBI taxonomy): Eukaryota > Viridiplantae > Streptophyta > Pinopsida > Pinales > Pinaceae > Picea > Picea engelmannii. The sequence goes on from ML784016.1 coordinate 23,784, forward strand.
TCTCCGAGAGGATGGCATAAGACCCTAGCTGAGATCTAGGGCCCCCAGTACACTCCTAGGGTTCTTAGTTTGGGACCAAGTAGTTTGAGCCATCGTAAAAGACCCTAGTGAGGGCCCCTGGATGTGTTCCAGGGAATCCTTGCTCGATGTTTGGATTGATCCTTGGATGTGTTCCTTGGTGGTTGATGATGTAAGTCCCTAGATGTGTTCTAGGGCCCCTGGATGTGTTTCAGGGAATCCTTKCTTAAATGCTTGGGTTGATCCTTGGTCTTGTACCTTGGTGGATGAAAGACCCTAGATGTGTTCTAGGGCCCCCAGATGTGTTCTAGGGCCCCCAGATGTGTTCTGGGGTATCTTGGTCTTGGACCAGGTAGTTCTTGGTTGTGTGCCAAGATGTGATGATGTGTGATCTTCTTCTTCTCTCCCGGGATGGTCCATGAGACCTAGGAGCAGCTAGRAGATGGACATGACCACATCAYTGGTTTCTCCTCTTATGCAGGGATGATAAAAGCTTATAAGTTATCATGAGACATATGTGGACAGTTTACCTTTGAAGAAGACCCCTTTGACTTTGTCTTGCAGCCTCCCCTTGCTTGATTCTCTTTCTCCATCTTGCTTGATGTTGTGTTGGTCTTCTATAAGTCACTTTGACTTATTTGACTTTGTGATTAATATTTTAAGTCATTAAAATATTAATTTATTATTTATTTTATTTTTTAGGTTTTAATTAAAAACAAATTCTAACCCTTCCCAAAACTATAAATTAAGACCTACCCCTCTCTCATTTTACATTCACTTGCTCTCCTCTTCTAAGTCTAATTTTCTGCGGCTATCTCAAATTGGCTCTTGTGTTGGGTGTACGGCCTTCTTGGTGGACTCTCTCCTTCTTGTTTGAGGTGTTGCCTCTCGATTTTTGTTCCTCTTGCTAGCTAGTGGTTATTTTTGGTCTTCTTTCTACTAGGTGTTGGAGCCACAGACCTCCCTCCTACTATGTGTGAGTGTCGCGGACCTCCCTCTTGTTGTTGTAGGTGTCGCGGCCTCCTTTGGCCCTCTCTCCTTGTTGTCGATGTGTGTTGTAAGGGTGTCGCTGCCTCCTAGGAAGCCCTTTGGCTCCTCCTCTCCTCTCTCCTTGCTGCCGCTGAGTTTCTTCTCTACTGTTGTGGGTGTTTCTCCTTGGTTTCCACCTACTGTTGGTTATTAAATTTTCGTCTTAAGGGTTTTGCACCACAGTTCATCTTGGTCAGTTTTGGTTGAACCTTTTTGTGGTCTTTGGGGTTTCCTATATCAGTTTCCTCTTGCTATATCAGTTTCCTCTTGCTGAGTTATTCTTGATAAAATTGTCCACTTAAAGATCATGATGAGATCAAACCCTTGAGGGTTTGATCCATGAACATCATAGCTTGTCTGAGCATAAAGAAAGAGGACTGCCTTACATCAGGTAGATCATTTGTTTTGCTAAGGTAAAGTTCAGATCTAGTTGCACTCTTGTTTACTTATGTTTCTAGTTTAATTTCATATTCAGAAATGTTATTTTTCTATTCTTGATCAGTCATAGATTAAGTTTGTTCTCTTTGGCATATTCAGTCTTGTATTTTCAGTATTTCATCTACTTCAAATTTTGGTTTTAAAGTGTTGATCTATATGTACTGTAGAGTTCAATTTTGAAAAGATATCTCTGTTTTATTTTCCCTGAAAACTAATGTAATGTTCCTGACTTGGCTAGTCTAGGAAATGTTGCTAATGTGTGTGTAGGATCAAGGGTTTACAGCATATAAATGATCATACAAATAATAAACACGACAAAGGACTGCAAAGTTTGTATTGTGATATCTCTGTGGATTACAAAATGGCCGAATGCGGCTGAATAAACTGGCAATACTCGACTAGATCAACAGACAAAGGATCTTAGCCAGAATACAAATAAGCAACTGCGGCTGAATAAAATAACAACACTTGGTTAGATCAAAAGACAAAAGGATCTTAGCCGGAATACAAATAAGCAACTAAAAGATAATACCTGGAATATGGGAGCACTGCAGAATCAATGAAGAATGATGGAAAACCTGGATTATCTTCCTGGTGACTAGGGTGTGTCTTTCAACACCAAAATCAGCCAATTGGTGTCTTCCTCCTGGAATACACTAAACTATCTCTCCTGAGATGTGCCTCTTCTCCTCAATGACAAGTCATAATCTGCATAATGATGAATTAGGTCG
>ML784016.1:51209-75264 GCA_009831015.1 Picea engelmannii
GGAGAGTACTCTTACTGTCAGGGCTGACCGTGGAAGCTAGGGTGGGCCTCGTTGCCTTACTATCTTGAGCACCCGGCAGTTATTTGGCAACAGGAGGAGGAGGCTTTGGTGAAAACTAATAAAATTTGTAAATCTTAAGAAAAGCCTAACTATTAAACCCTTGACCAAATCTAATAGAATAGTTGGGGGGGCTTAATAATCAAGAGTGTAGATTGTCTCCAATACTCTTCATAATAGTGGTGTTTAATTCTCTTAAACTTTGGAATCTGTTGATGAAGTAATGTGTTGATGATAATCTCGTGTAAATGGTGATGTGATTTGATTCTTTTGTATCCTGCACACATTGAAGCTATGCTTGGTTAGTTTGCTTTGCGTAAATTGTAATCTATCATTCTTTAACTTGTAAATCTTGTAAGTAAATGTACATGGTATTCTTTTATTGAGTTATTCTTTCTTGTAAAATTATAACTTGCAATCTTTTGTAAAGAAACACCCTTTAACATAGTTGACCCCTTCAAAATTTCTAGGCACTAGTCTTAGTTGATCTAGGGAAAAGGCTTGCTTTTCATGCTAACCCTTGCATATTGCATGGTTGCCTTAGCATCTTAGGATTAGAATCCCCTCTAACCTTAACAAATTAAAATTAACTCCTAGAACCTAACTCTAACACATCTAGTAACTAAGGTCTACCCCCTTTGGCTTCCCTAGGAGTAAGCCTAGACGGAAGAGGTTCCGGTCAAAGTGACARCATGGGCTGTGAACCTAGGCATTGTGCCTCCAAGGACACACTAAGTGAGCCGGACTTAGCTCACGTTTGCAAGTGTGTATAAGGACGGCAACAGGGCCCCTGGATGTGTTCCAGGGAATCCTTGCTCGGTGCTTGGATTGATCCTTGGTGGTTGATGATGTAAGTCCCTAGATGTGTTCTAGGGCCCCTGGATGTGTTCCAGGGAATCCTTGCTTAAACTCTTGGGTTGATCCTTGGTCTTGTACCTTGGTGGATGAAAGACCCTAGATGTGTTCTAGGGCCCCCAGATGTGTTATGGGGTATCCTGGTCTTGGACCAGGTAGTTCTTGGTTGTGTGTCAAGATGTGATGATGTGTGATCTTCTTCTTCTCTCCCGGGATGGTCCATGAGACCTAGGAGCAGCTAGAAGATGGACATGACCACATCATTGGTTTCTCCTCTTATGCAGGGATGATAAAAGCTTATAAGTTATCATGAAACATATGTGGACAATTTACCTTTGAAGAAGACCCCTTTGACTTTGTCTTGCAGCCTCCCCTGGCTTGATTATCTTTCTCCATCTTGCTTGATGTTGTGTTGGTCTTCTATAAGTCACTTTGACTTATTTGACTTTGTGATTAATATTTTAAGTAAATAAAATATTATTTTTTTATTTATTTTATTTTTTAGGTTTTGATTAAACCTAAATTCTAACCCTTCCCAAAACTATAAATTAAGACCTACCCCTCTCTCATTTTACATTCACTTGCTCTCCTCTTCTAAGTCTGATTTTTTGCGGCTATCTTAGATTGGCTCTTGTGTTGGGTGTACGGCCTTCGTGGTGGACTCTCTCCTTGTTTGAGGTGTTGCCTCCCAATTTTTGTTCCTCTTGTTGGTTGGTGGTTATTTCTGGTCTTCTTTCTGCTGGGTGTTGGAGCCACAGACCTCCCTCCTGCTGTGTGTGAGTGTCGCGGACCTCCCTCTTGATGTTGTAGGTGTCACGGCCTCCTTTGGGCCTCTCCGTCGTTGTGTGTTGTAAGGGTGTTGCTGCCTCCTAGGCAGCCCTTTGGCTCCTCCTCTCCTCTCTCCTTGTTGCCGTTGAGTTTCTTCTCTACTGTTGTGGGTGTTTCTCCTTCGCTTCCACCTACTGCCGTTTATTAAATTTCTGTCTTAAGCGTTTTGCACCACAGTTCATCTTGGTCAGTTTTGGTTGAACCTTTTTGTGGTCTTTGGGGTTTCCTATATCAGTTTCCTCTTGCTGAGTTCTTCTTGATAAAACTGTCCACTTAAAGATCATGATAGTTTGTCTGAGCATAAAGAAAGAGGACTGCCTTACATCAGGTACCTCTATCATTTGTTTTGCTAAGGTAAAGTTCAGATCTGGTTGCACTCTTGTTTACTTATGTTTCTAGTTTAATTTAATATTCAAAAATGTTATTTTTCTGTTCTTGATCAGTCCTAGATTAAGTCTGTTCTCTTTAGCATATTCAGTCTTGTATTTTCAGTATTTCATCTACTTCAAATTTTGGTTTTAAAGTGTTGATCTGTATGTACTGTAGAGTTCAATTTTGAAAAGATATCTCTGTTTTATTTTCCCTAAAATCTAACAAATCTAATCTTGACCATTGATCTCAAGTGAAGCTTAGGATTTAATCCTAGCCACCCATCACTTTGGAAGATTAAGGGTTAGGGTTTTGGTCAATGAAATGTTATAAAAGAAAGCCTAAGGATAGGAGAAAGACACACATTCAGTTGACAGACATTTAGAGAATGATTTTCTCAAGTGAAGAGTGAAAGACTCAACGTTGAGGAGAAAGAAGTGTTACAGCAGAAAATTTAGGCAAAGGGAAATCGAGTGGAGGCAGAGTTAGTTGAATTCCAGAGGGTCGAAATCCATACCAGTCGCTTGTGTGAAGGGTCTGTGCAAAGATCCATACAGATCCGTCCAGCAGCCACACGAGAGAGAGAGGAGGCAGAGCAAATTGGGGTTCCAGTGGGCCGAGTTTTCCAGAAGGACCGAGTTACAGGTTCCATTGTTGTACTAATTTTGTATTTCTCTGTGGACCAAATAATAATAAAATCAACTGAATGTTGGTTTTCCCAAGTTGGGTTTCCAGGGTAAAAACTTGTGTAATGTGTGACTATTTTTCTGTTGTGTATGACTGATTTTTTACTTGCTATTCTGTTGCCTATTTAGGTTAAAATACCAGTGTATTTTTGTTCAACGGTTTCATTATTTAATTACAGGGTTAATTAAAATTTTGGGTATAAAAAACAGCTAGCAATATAAATCAGATCTGGTATTTGGGTTTTTAACAATACTTTGTGTTGATGTGCTTAGTTTGATCATGGAATCTAGGATTCTTGGCCAACTTGATTGCAGAAGTATTGTCAACTAGAAGAGGAGTAGAATTTACTTGTTTCTGCTACAAATCTTCAAGTATTTTCCTGAGCCACACAATCTCCTTCGTTGCTTCTGCAGCTGCCACATATTCTTCTTTTGTTGTGGAATCTGTTGGAACTGATTGTTTGTGTGATCTCCAAGAGACAGTTGTTGATCCAAGACTCATGAGATAGCCTAAAGTTGACATTCCATTTTTTTTTATCCCCAACGAATTATGAATCAAAATATCCAATTAGGTTGAAGTCATCCACCTTAGAGTACTTGAGTCCAAAATCTTGAGTTCCCTTCAAGTATTTTAGAACTCTTTTTGCAGCAGACCAATGTCCTTCACAAGGTTTTTGCATGAACTTGGGAATAATCCCAACAACAAATGAAATATCTAGTCTGGTGGTAGTAAGATAGATAAGACTTCCCACAAGTTGTTTGTACTTGGTTGCTTTTGATGTGAGTTTCAGGTTATATTCCATTGGAGTAGAAATAGGATTACACTCATCCATGCTGAACTTGTTCAACAATTCTCCAACATGCTTCTTTTGGGAGATGAATATGTATTTTGGATTTTGAATCACTTTAATGACAAAATAGTAGTGAAGATGTCCCAAATCTGTCATCTCAAATCCTTTCTTCTAGTCTCTCTTTATGGATGCAATATAACTTTCATTGATCCCTGTTATCAACAGATCATCTACATATACTACAAGATATACCACAATTTTTCCAACTTTCTTGACAAACAGAGTTGCATCGTCAAGATTGAAGTGCATGAAATTCAATTTCAAAAGATGCTCAGTTAGATTTTCATACCAAGATCGTGATGCTTGTTTCAGGCCATATAAGGATTTGATGAGCTTGCAGATTTTTTGCTCTTGTCCCTTCACAACAAAACTTTCTGGATGAGACATGAAGACATTCTCTTTCAACTCTGCATTCAAGAAAGTAGTCTTTACATCCATTTGATGAATTTTCCATCCATTATATGTTGCCAAGGAAAATATAGTACAGATGGTAGCCCATTTTGTTGTGGGGGACAAAGTATCCTCATGATCAATACCTTATTTCTGTGCAAATCCTTTTGCCACAAGCCTTGCTTTGTGCTTGAAAAGTAAGCCATATGATTTGTACTTGTTCTTGAATACCCACTTGCAATCAATTGGTTTGGTTCCGAATGGAGGATCCACCAACTTCCACGTCCCATTCTTGACGAAAGCATCATATTCCTTCTGCATGGCTTCTTTCCACTCATCATGAGAAGTGGCCTCTTCGAAGGAAGTTGGTTCAAAGTTAGTAGATAAATTCAAATCACAATTATATGAAACATCCATATCATCTATATCACCTGAATTTGAATTATCTACATCACCTCCATCTTGTCTTTAGGAACTTATGGTTCCTGTCTTTCCGACCTCATCAGGATGAACACTTTTAAGTGTTTTTATGATCCATTTTGGTGGACCTTTCTAAGATGGTCCAAGTTGCTCAACTGATTGAGATGATGTTGAATTCTCATCAAGAATCAGCCTTTCAATCCTCTCAATCACATCATCCAAATGAACTTCAAGCTCTAATGAAGTGGCTAGAACTTCTTCATGAGGGGGAGATGGTGCTTCAAAAGGAGATTCCATAGATTGATCCAAGATAGGGATCACCCCTTCAAGATGTGGAATCTCATCATCAAATTCATTATATCTCTTTACATGAGTGAATTTGTCCAAATGATCAAGTTGTCTCTCAACAGTTTTATCATTCTTGGAGGATTCAAGAAAGACTGCATCTTTGGAAAGAATGAATTTCTTGTTTACCTCATCGTAAAGACGATATCCCTTAGTGGTATTTGAGTATCCAAAGAAGATGCACTTCTGACTCCTTGCATCAAGCTTGTTTCTTTGTTCCTTAGGAATTAAGGCAAAACAAGTGGAACCAAAGACCCTGAGATGCTTCATCAAAGGAATGCGGCCATACCATATTTCATAAGGAGTCTTGTTTTCAAGAGAATGAGATGGACAGTTGTTTTTCACATAAACTACACATAGAATTGTATCAACCCAAAACATCAATTTTACATTCTTGAAAAACATCATGGAACGAACCATATTTAGGAGAGTCCTATTCATTCTTTCAGCTACACCATTTTGTTGAGGATTGTATGGAATTGTGGTTTGATGTTTGATCCATAGCTTCAGCAAGCTTCCATCTTCCACTCCAGTCATGACTATTGAATTTTAAGATGCTTAGCTCATGCACATGTAGTTTATTTCATTTAGCATGTACTTGAACCATAGACAATGCAGCAATACCATACACAAGTGTTGCAATAACCAAGATCACAAGACGAATAACCATGCACAAGAACACAAGAAGTATCCTGGGAAAACCCTTCTCAATCAAGGGAAAAACCCAGCAATCCTTTGCTATATTCTCAAGAGAAGATCCCCCACACCATAAACCCTAATGCGCACAAGAGGGTGCTCTACAACCTTGAAACTAGCGCCCAAGAGAGGTGCGCACTTCAACCGTACAAGTATTTGCTGAAATTCTGAGATGACAAGTGAGTGAGTGTGATCCACAATGGGGATCCACTCTTATTTATACAAGAACTGACACAGCAAAAGGTGTGTCTATTGGCACAATAGGGCCGACCTCATTAACTCAATAATATAATTAGTCATTACACAATAATAATTATCTTTCACATAGTGGGGCTGACTTGTACCCTTTACAACATAATTAGAGTTGCAAGTAAATCTTACTCTTAGACAATATAGCAAGGATCTCTCTCATCCACTAGTGCTCAGCCACTAGGGACACGTCCACCTGTGCTCAGCCACAAAGACGTCATACTCAACATATCACTCAACTGAGTCCACAAGAGTACCATCTGGAGCACCATCTCAAGCCGACTCAACTAAGTCCATAGAAGTACAAGGCAAGAGACCATCTCAAGTCGACTCAACTCAGTCCAGAGGAGTACAAGGCAGGAGACCATCTCAAGTCATATCAACTCAGTCCAGAGGAGTAGACGAGATCACACGTCATAACAACTCAGTCCAGAGTCTGATGCACACCCATCACTTGGGCACACCCAACACTTGGGCTCCCTCACACAGATGTCTCAACTCAGTCCAGAGGAGAACAATCTGAAGGATGTCTCATGAAGTTGCAAGCAACAACACTCCCTCTCAGCTAGGGAGGCATTCTCCACCAGGCTAAGTCTCTCACAGAAGTACTCAAACTTCGTCTTGGCAAGCGGTTTGGTGAAGACATTTGCAACCTGGTCATGTGTAGAGAAAGGTATTGCACGTGTACTGCTTTCCTCTGCACCATATCCCCGATATAATGGTATTTGATCTCAATGTGTTTCAATTTATCGTGAAACACGGGATTCTCTGAAAGCTTCACACAGCTCTGGTTATCACAATGGATAACAGTGGAATCCATCTCATGACCAAATAAATCTTCAAGGAGTTTGTGAAGCCACACTGCTTCGCGGACTACCACACATAACGCTATGTACTTTGCTTTTGCGGTACTCAAAGCCACAGAGGTTTGTTTCCTACTGCACAAGGAAACCATGGCAGATCCCAAAGTGAAACAATAACCGGATGTGCTCTTCCGGTCCACTTCGCTCCCTGTCCAATCTGCATCGGCATATCCCTGCAATCTCATGTCTACACTGGAGGCATATCTCAGCCATATCCAACTGTGCCTCGTAGATATCTCAACACATGCTTCCCTGCTATCCAGTGAGTCTGTCTCGGCTGACTCATAAACTAAGTACATTCACTGCATAGCATATATCAGGTCTGGTGTTAACCAGATACATCAATGATCTAATCAGTTGTCGATAAAGATGTGGATCAATCTCGCCTGAATCAGTAGAAGCCTCGTTCATTTTCTTCAGATCCATCACCATTGGTGTAGGCATGGATTTGCAGTCTGCCATATCAAATTTCTTCAATATCTCCACTGTATATTTTCTTTGACTTAGGAAAATCTCATCAGTCCTTTGCCATACTTCTAGTCCCAAGAAGTAGTGCATCATACCAAGGTCCTTCATCTCGAATTCAAAAKTCAATGCACGCTTGCATTCAACAATAAGACTTTCTAAACCARTGAGGAATAAATCATCAACGTACAGGACCAAAATTAGGCACTCATCACCAATAATATGATAATATAGGTTTGGATCAGCAACACTCTTGTTGAAGCCCAAACTCATCAGGAATCCATCCATCTTCTMGTACCAAGCACGAGGTGYCTGTTTTAGTCGATACATGGCTTTCTTCAACCTGCACACATGAGATTTCTGCTCATGTATCACGAATCCATTTAACTGCTCGATGTAAACTTCTTCCTCAATCTCACCATTGAGAAAGGTTTGTCTTTACATCCATCTGATGTAGTCTCCAACCCATGGATGCAGCTAGAGCAATGATCGTATGGATGGAAATGTATCGGGCTACAAGAGCAAATGTCTCCTCATAATCAATTCCCTCCACCTGAGAGAATCCTCTAGCTACAAATGTTGCTTTTTACTTCTCAACACTTCCATTAGTTGCATGCTTGATCTTATAGATCCACTTGGAAGTCACCACAGACTTCCCTTCCGGTCTTGGAACAATATCCCACACATCATTCTTCATGATGGACTGATACTCTTCTGTTATGGCATCTTGCCATACCTGCTGACCTGTTGCTTCTCCATGATAAGAAGGCTCAGTATCAATGATGTGGCTCATGGCTGAGACATAGCTCGAAAATCTTTGTGGTCTCTTGCTCTCTCGGAATGTGCCACGAGGAGTTGCATGTCCCTCTACCTCCTGCAGATTCTATCGAGCCCAGGCAGGCCTTTTATGGCCTATTGCAATGTCTCTGGAAACATCAACTGGAGCTACGAGATCAATTGGATCAATGACTGTCGCCCTCTGAACTGTTGAAGGGGGAGAAGGTACTGTCTCGCTGTCAATCTCCATCTGAGATTCTCTGGATCTTCAAAAGGCTATCTCTTCCTTAAAGATGACATCTCTGCTCACCTCAATCTATCTCTGACCAGGGATGTAGATCCAGTATGCCTTCAAAGATTAACTGTACCCCACAAATGTACCCTTTCTGCCTGAAGGGTCTAGCTTGGTCCTCTTCTCCTTGGGTACATGAAAGTATATTGGACACCCAGATATCCTGAAGTGTCCAACCTCAGGCTTCACTCCGGTGAAAGCTTCTTCGTGAGTCATGTTCTTCAAAATCTGATGAAGACTCCTATTTTGAACATACACTGCTATCATGGATGCTTCTGCCCACAAAATCATAGGTAGATTATGATCATGTATCATTGCTTTGGTTGCCTCAATAATGGTTTTGTTCTTCCTCTCTACAACCCCTTTCTGTTGAGGGTTATAAGGAACAGTGTACTCCCTCTTGATCCTTGCCTCAATACAGAAATCACTGAAATCCCTAGAGGTGTACTCTCCTCCATTATCTGATCTCAGCACCTTGATCCTCCTCCCAGTCAGTTTTTTAACCTAAGCTTTAAACTCTTGAAATCTCGCAAGGATTCCATCCTTGGTCTTCAAGAAATAAATCCACGTCTTCCGAGAGTGATCATCGATGAAGAGCACATAGTACAAGTATCCATTCAGGGAAGAAACAGTCATGGGTCCACACACATCTGAATGTATCAAGTCCAAGATCCCCTTGGATCTGTTGTCACTGCTCAAGAAGGACCCCTTGACATTCCTGCCAAAAGCACAATCTCTGCAAACACCATCATGTTGAACATGTATCTCTGGAAGGCCTGTTACCATCTTCCTTAGAGCGGAAAGGGCTCTATAATGTATATGAGCAAGTCTCCTATGCCATAGCTCACTCAAGCTAATAGTATCATGCAACAGGGCCTGAACTGGTCGTACAGTCAATCTGTACAAGCTGTTTTCTCGAACACCAATCACTCAGGCAGAATTCATATGTGAGTTCTTGTGCCATGCAAGAACTTTTCCTTCAGAAAAGGTAACCTTGTAGCCTTTATCCTCTAAGGAAGAAACAGAGACAAGGTTCCTTTTCATCCGAGGTACATACAGTACCTCACTCAACTGAAGTGGTATGTCAGAATCTAGTTGGAATGTAGAAGTTCCAACTCCTTTCACATTATATATGGCATTGTCTCCAAGTACAACATCTAGACTAGACTCTTTCTCAACAAGGTTTGTCGGATGATCTCTATATCCAGTCATGTGTCTGGAAGCATCACTGTCAATTAGCCAAATATCACTATCAGTAGGAACCGTACCTGAGAGTGTTGATATGAAGAAGAAAGCTTCATCTTTTATGTCTTCATCTCTCTGATGTGGCTCTGGATCAACATCAGTAGTGGATGCAAGTTGTCTTCCTTTCTTCCTAGTAGGACAATTTCTCGCAATGTGTCCATACTTGTCACATCTGAAACACTAAATCTTCATGACTTGAAGTTGATGAAGTTTTCTTGTCTTTGAATGCTTTGTTGAAACTTCTTCTATTTCTTCTTCCTTTCTTTGTATGAGAGGCAAGAGCATGATTGTCATCATGAGGGGAGTCTTACACTCCTCTGACTATAAGTCTAGTTTCTTCCTGGGTGCAGTCTGTCCATAGACGATCAAATCCAGGTAGATCTGCTCTACCACTGATACTTTGAAGAAATGGTTCCCAAAGTCTTGGAAGAGCATTGAGAGTAGTTAAGACAAATTCTTTGTCTGATATGGTTTCTCCAATGGCACCTAGTTGATCTCTGATCTCTGAAATCTTCATGAAGAAGGTAGCAACGGTGTCATCTTTCGTCATCTTGATATGTTGAAGTTGATTCTTCAATGTAAGAGCTTTGAGGGTGTTGTTACTCTCAAACATATTCTTCAATCCATCATACATCTCATAAGTTGTCTTTACAGTAGCAATACGAGGTAGTAGATGATCTCTTACCGAATAGATGATTATCTTCCTTGCTTTGACGTCATCTGCCTTCCAATCTTCCTTCTCTTCATCGGTAGTTGTTTCTGGTAAAGTCTTTTGTATCAAACTCAATAGGTCATCCTCTTCCAAGGTAATCTGTAGTCTTGACTTCCAGGAACTAAAGTTGCTTGATCCATCAAGCCTATCTTTCACCAAAGTTTTGTTCCTCATGGTTTGCAGATTCTTCCACAAACCCTAACGACTAGGCTAGGCTAGCAACCTTAGGTTTCGTTGGACTTATGACTGCCAACAATAAGCCTTGAAAGTCAGAAGAACACTGGTGAGCTTGAAAAACCCTTCAATGAGCTGCAGAAACCCTAAAACTGAAATTCTGCAGAAAATTGTGGAACCCTAGAAACCCTAGGGCCAAAAATCAAAAATTCTCAAAATTGCAATCTGAGAGTCTCAAAAGGTGCTCTGAAGGAGGCCGTACACTCATGTGTAGAAATTAGCCCCAACGCTCAAGTATAAAGTGTTGAAACTGGCAAAAGAAGGGGAGCCATTTTTTGCAGTTGCAGTAAGAGGGGATGACTGGCTTCTTCAATGGCTTGTGCAATGGTCTCTTCAGGAACTCTGCTCTGATTCCATGTTGAATTTTAAGATGCTTAGCTCATGCACACGTAGTTTATTTCATTTAGCATGTACTTGAACCATAAACAATGCAGCAATACCATACACAAGTGTTGCAATAACCAAGATCACAAGAAGAATAACCATGCACAAGAACACAAGAAGTATCTTGGGAAAACCCTTCTCAATCAAGGGAAAAACCTAGCAATCCTTTGCTATATTCTTAAGAGAAGATCCCCCACACCATAAACCCTAATGCACACAAGAGGGTGCTCTACAACCTTGAAACTAGCGCCCAAGAGACATGCGCACTTCAGCCATACAAGTGCTTGCTGAAATTCTAAGATGACAAGTGAGTGAGTGTGATCCACAATGGGGATCCACTCTTATTTATAAAAGAACTGACACAAAAAAAGGTGTGTCTATTGGCATAATAGGGCCGACCTCATTAACTCAATAATATAATTAATCATTACACAATAATAATTATCTTTCACATGGTAGGGCCGACTTGTGCCCTTTACAACATAATTAGGGTTACAAGTAAATCTTACTCTTAGATAATATAGCAAGGATCTCTCTCATCCTCTAGTGCTCAGCCACTAGAGACACGTCCACCTGTGCTCAGCCACAGGGACGTCATACTCAACAGATCACTCAACTGAGTCCACAAGAGTACCATCTAGAGCACCATCTCAAGTCAACTCAACTAAGTCCATAGGAGTACAAGGCAGGAGACCATATCAAGCCGACTCAACTCAGTCCAGAGTACAAGGCAGGAGACCATCTCAAGTCATCTCAACTCAGTCCAAAGGAGTAGACAAGAGACCACACGTCATAACAACTCAGTCCAGAGTCTGACGCACACCCGTCACATGGGCACACCCAACACTTGGGCTCCCTCACACAAATGTCTCAACTCAATCCAGAGGAGAACGATCTGGAGGATGTTTCATGAAGCTGCAATCAACAACAATGACAACCATATTGTCAGGACTCAAAATCCTTCCTTATTTCAACTTTGTCACCGAAGATTTGAATAGAGTGGCCTTGCTATCAAATCTGCACAAGGGACAGCAAGTTCCTTCGCAACTCAGGAAGATAGAGCACAACATGTAGAAGAAAATCCGAGAGTCTAGGTAATTTAAGCCTGATGGTGCCCATTCCCAAAGGTTTGAGACTTGATTTATCTACAAAATACACTATGCCATCTATATTGTCATTGAAGTCTTCGAAGAAATCTCTTCGGAATGTCACGTGGGAGGTTGCACTTATGTCAAGAAGCCATGCATCTCTCCAAGAAGTAAATGAAGTGTTAAACAAATCTTTAGTTACTCCTATATTCCAATGGGCAACAATGTAATGGGAAGATTCAGGTGCTTTATCTTTCACTGGATCTGATGTTTTACCTTTGTCTTCTTTCAGATTTCTCTACCTTTGATCTTCTCCCATGGGACTCTACAGCCATTCACTTCATGCGACCCATTCCTTCCACCATGGGTACAGTGAAGATTGGATCTCTCGCCTTGGTTGTGTCTACCCAGGGGGCCTTTGAAATTCTTTCTTCCACGTCCTCTTTTGTTACCTTCTCTACTAGAAGAATCATGTGGTTGATTCTTCCCTTTCTGAGCAAGGCATACAGTCTGCAACTTTCTCCAACAAAGTGTCAAATGTCATGGATTTCATTTAACCACTAGCTTGCAGAGATTCAAGGTAGTGAGAATATGTAGGGTAGAGGGCCTTAATGAAGGTTGTGAGAGGGAGGTCTATCTTCACTCCAATGGCTTCAACGTCATGCATTATGGCTTTAATTTCATAAGCTCAAGCCGTAGGGTCATCATTCTTCAACTCTAGGTTGAAGAGCTTCGCGAGCAATTGTATGAGCTATAGTTATAAGTTTCATACAAGTCATTCAATTTCTTCAAAGCATTATATATGGCAGCTCACCTCTTCACTTATTGTCACAGCATTCATAGCAAATGCTTTCTAGTCTTTTTCCTTCCATATGGCACACTCCTTATATGATGCAAGAATGGTCGGTCTGCAATTCTTGGTTGTGCTTCTCTAGCAGTTGATTCGGCTACTTCTTCACTAGCAGTTGTTGTTTCACAAATGCCATTCCACGACTCATTGAAGATCAAAGTGCTTTTAATCTTTATGTACCATTCTCAATAATTCTCTTTACCAATCGGCACCATGCCCACAATGAAGATGAGAGAATGCATCTTCCAATCTTCAATATTCCAGAGGTAATTTAGTAATGGAGACGAGGTGTCCTTCAACTTAGCTCTCAATCTGATCAAGAATGGTTGCAAGTTGCTTTGCCTACCGCTTGGATATGCCCTTATGTGCAACAATCGCCCCTATGCAGCCTATGATGGCAATGGCACCTAATCTAGTGCAAATTCTTCCCTGAAAGATTCGCAATCTTTGGAGAATGTAGTAGAGCGTGAGCTCAAGAGCGCAACAAAACTGTTTACACTCACTAACCAAAATTGAACCATTGGAAGGCTCTACATGTATGTCAATCGACAGAATTTTCTAGACTGGTTCATGAAGTTCAAAACAAATCTATCTAGATTTCGTCACTTGATACAGTGGTTGATCAGTTTCCTGTATCTAAGTGACATCTATGTGGATTGTTTTGTACCATCAGGGTTGCAATTCAACTCTAAATTGACTCCTAGTAATAGTCGCGAGGGTTTCATGCAGACAATAGTACAACAAGGAGATCGTCTACGGCAAGGAGATCCTCTACGGTCACCTTGAACCAAGGAGAACCAACGAATACAAATATAAATGAAGGATCAGGGGTATGAACATCAACATGCGCCACAAAAACTCAAACTCATTGTTGAGTCCAAGGTTTGAGCCTGAGCATATCCAAGAGCCATGCAGTGGTTTCTCGAAGAGAGAGAGGCACACAAATGGTTTCATGCAGGTAGAGAGAGCCCCATCGAAGGAGTCTGAGATCGAGAGCAGGAGATGAGGGTCTTGAGAGCCAAACAGCAAAAATGAGGTGCGTAGGGAATAATCAGAGAGACAGAGTGCAGGGCAGACTGGTAACAGAGAGACATTTCTTCTGCACACGGGAATAAAATGCCTAGGGGAGAGAATCGTGGAGTTAGACCACTGCTCTGATACCACTGACAGGCCAGGTATAGGCAGAAAATGTAACTTCACACTTGATGCTTTGCATTAACATGAAATGTTTATAAATACAAATTTGAATGACGGTTGGTCTTCACCTTCTGTGTGACTCTTCCTATCACCTACGACTCCTCATATTTCTCCTAAGTGATATTTATAATGATTTTACATAAGTAACGCAATCACAATGATTATGTGTCCAACAATGGTATTAAATTCTGAGGCAGCTCAATTAGAGGTCAATACTAAATAAAGTACACTCTATCCAAGCATAAAATGCTAAGCACTATGTTATGTTATATAGAGTAAGGATTGACTACGATAACCGATTATGTTCAGCTAAACAGAAGTAATAGTGTAACAAGTTAATCACATAGAGAATTGAGTTTAAACATTGTCATATTGTGAGATGCCATTGTTCTGATACTGCAATATGCCACCTAAGCACAAGATCATGAAACCACCATGTATGTTTTCAGGGGCATTTTTATCCAAGTGGTGAATACCTATGTCTTTGTTTTATTAAAACTTGGCATATGAAATGTGTCTTGACTCTTGAGTAACCAGTTTAACCCATAAACACAAAGAACCCAACTTCATTGAC
The DNA here is from genome assembly GCA_009831015.1 of Picea engelmannii. Lineage (NCBI taxonomy): Eukaryota > Viridiplantae > Streptophyta > Pinopsida > Pinales > Pinaceae > Picea > Picea engelmannii. The sequence goes on from ML784016.1 coordinate 65,637, forward strand.
AGAGAAAATCAAAATTCATCATTTAGAAACAACTTCAGATCAAGTTCCCTGGGTTGAAAGAAAAAGTAACGAAGCTCCTTTGGAAGCAAAAAAACAATCTTGTCGATAGATTTTTGTATCCTGAGCTTTGCTAGCCAGAGAAAGCAAAAGGTTTCCCTCCTTATGGATGGTTTTCTTTTTCCCCTTTTTTCTTTTGTATTTAAGAAAAGAGGGTTTGTCAGAAAGACAAAGGTTACTTATAATCAATTCTACTAATAGTATAGGTGATTCAAGTATACACTTTTTTACATTTATTTCATGTGTGGAGGGATAGATGTTTCTGGACTCCATGAGGCCATTATTTATTATAAATTTTCAAATTTCATGTCAAACATATCGAATTCATGTCTATGTGAAAAAAAATGCATATTGGATTGAGAGATCAAAATGCAAATAATTGTCTGTTTTCTCTGTTTGTGTTGCTTGCTGATGCGAAAGCTCTAGATTTTTCATTTCATATTAGTTAAAACTAACTCCTAGCTATTTGAACATACAGATTAACCAGCAATCATCTTTATCTATTGAATATTCTTTCAAGCACTGATAATACTACTTTAAGTAAATGAGCATACAAAATCTTACCTCGGATCGAACCGAAGCTTGTCATAGGACCGTGGGCACTCCTGATTGTCAGGATACAGGTTTCGCAAAAAGCTGCAAGAAGCAACAAACATTGACGTTTAGAACTCAAACAACTTTATGCCGCTACTATGATCTAGTATCTTGTAATTTTAATGAGGATAACATCGACAGCTTACATTCACATGCTTGAGATACAGCTAAATGAACATTCATTATTTTCACAGAATCCCAAATTATGGGTTCTCCTCCGTGGCCCAAAATCCTTTGGAGACATCTAGATGGTGCTGGTGCTGGTGCAGGTGTGGGATAACACACAAGTTATGGCTTCAAAGATATAGTGCCTTTGTCAAGATTAAAGTTACCAGATTCAACTCGTCAAAGAGTGAGAGTTGACTAGTTATCAGGAAAAACTAAGGAGTTGACTCAGGAAACTTTGAAAAAAAACACAATTTCAGGATAAAAAGAGATTTTTCATTCATAATCAGGTTTGCAATGCTTATATAATGCAAATTTTCAATAATAACTCGTCTCAAAATACATAGATGATAGTATATACTACACAAGTCCCTGGATTCTGGATGGTTGACGGGTTTGCTGGTTGTCTGCTATGATATCAGGTTAGAAAAACAAGCAAAATGACTGCTCCTTTTTGCTTTTCTGTCTTGCATAGACAGGCCACCTAGCAAATGAGACTTGCTGAGTCAATTTGACTTGTGATTGACATGTGAGTCTCAGTCATACTCATGAGTGAAAATCGTGAGTATCACTAGGGAAGAAACGGACTTGGAGAGGCTGACTCCACTCAGTTTCCTCAAAAAGGGGAGTCAAACTTAGAAATCGGCTCTGACCCCAAAGAATCTAGTAACACTGGATTCAATAATAAGCTCCTGATACCCCTGATCTTTGCTCCTCTATATAAACTAGCAATTGTATAATTACATCAGTTTGCCACCTGCTCAAAAGTGACTTAGAAAGTGGAAAGTGCAGCTACTGGTGAAATTTTAAGCAGATAGACCATGATCATCGAAAATTCGTAAGCAGTTAGTGTGGATCTCCCAAGCCACATTGAGAATGTGGGTGCTTAATAAGCGCAAGGACTTACGATTCAGCCCTGAACTTTGCCAGCTCAAAATCAAAACTCTACATGAAGAATGTATTCAAGGGCAGTTTTTTTTTTTGCATTTTCCAAATAAGGCAGACAAACTAGCTATCGTTTTACAGGTAAGAGAAGCCATTGTAATAATCTATCAAACTTCCTAAAGCAGCATGACAACTCCAATCTATGGCAGATTTTATTTGCTATGGACATCCCGAACTGCAAATAATAATATAAATTTATCATTAAAACAACTTACCAGTGAAAATACGTCCTGCCCCCAGTCCTTGGAACATGGAGAAAAAACAGCAAGTCCTTTAACAGCACCCTGTCCTGCTCGGTTCCTCCTTCGAGTTCCTGTAATGATTCATCAGCCCATGTCTTAACAAGGGCTTTACAGTGCCCATAATCACCATAATTCGCGGCACCCAATACACTATTCCCTGCAACAGATACTGATACAAGGTGAAAGTTTAATTCGATTTAGAAGAAATGCCCATGTCAAGAAAACATTGCAAAAGCACAAAAAAACAAAAAATAAAAGACGAGTTCTAGAGAGTTTGAAAATGAGTTCGAGAGATGTAGGGGATTGGAGATCAGATCACCTGTTAATACAAACAGCAGTATACAGCCCGCGATGTTGAGTGCTGAAGAATTCATGGAGAAAAAATAAAAATAAAGAGGGAGAGAAAATAAATTTGTGGAAACGGGTATGATGAGGGTTTTGCAGAGCATTTAACCCTTCGGGAGATTGAAGTCGCGACCTCTGCGCATCAAAAAACCATGCAATTCGTTTGCCTTCTATAAATTTCGGTTCCTTTTATAAATTTCGAGTTGGGATACGACAACATGGGAAGCATGCCGCTTTTTCGCACCCCATTCCCCACTGGTCTGACCTGGCGGCGTTGCCACTGTGGAATCCGACGTGGAACGAATGTCAAATGGGATTTTGGGGGAGCGGAGAATAATTTAACAAGTGAATTATTTAATTGTAAGCTGGGGATCTTAGGTCAATGGTTGGCTGAATGGGAACAAACATTTTAGAATATTCTAGTAAAGGCTTTTTTGGTCTAACATAGCTGGGTTCCACACCTGGGACAAACCTACAAGGACGTATTTAAGGTTTTGTTTTTTCTGAAGTTCCAGAAGTGGCCTATTATAGCAACAAAATTTTAATATAAAATAAAAATATATTATTATAATTAGATAGTTTCTAACATCTCAAAAAAATATTTTAAAAATATATTATTATAATTAGATAGTTTCTAACATCTTAAAAATTTATTTTAAGCATGTATAAGGATATGTCATTGTTATACTTACCAGTATAAGGATATGTCATTRTTACAATATAGTTTGTAAGTATAAAATTTATTTTAAGTATTTATAAGGATATGTCATTGTTATACTTACAAGTATATAGTTTGTAAGTATAAAATTTATTTTAAGTATGTATAAGGATATGTCATTGTTATACTTACAAGTATAAGGATATGTYATTGTTATAATATAGTTTGTAAGTATGACATTGAATAATCGGTTATATTTACAAGTATAAGGATATGTCATTGTTACAAGATAGTTTGTAAGTATGATATTGAATGATCGGTAATGATGGTTTTGGAGTAAGAAAGGATATTATTATATTTATTTGATTTGCATTTTATTTTTTGAATTGGTAAAGTTTTTTATATAGGTAATGTCGTATACACTATTTATGTCTCATAATTGTTATGTATGTGAGATTATTTACAACATCCACACATATATCCAATGATAAAATCAACAAATATAATTTAAAAGAAGAATCTTATTATTATAAAATAAAATCCTAGTATATATGTTGCATAGGTAGAAGTGTTTGTTATTACTTACTCGACATTTCCTTCCCCCCTCTTTGTGGCATGTGTATGTGAGAGAATAATAACAAGATAATAATAGTGGGATACCTCTATCTCGTGGCACTAGGAATAGCTTCCACAATTATAAAATTCCATTCCCTCCTATCTTGTATTGGTTGTGACAAATAGTACACAACAACATATAAGTCTCAATATACCATGATCTTTATACCAATGAGGGTGTACATATAGACATTATCCCCCCTACTAATATAATGGTTATTTGGTTACAAGGTGATTATGTTTGTTTGCTCACCCTTTCCCTCCTTCTTTTATGTGGCATCTGTGTGTATATGAATAATAATTGATATAATAGCAATTAGATACACATATATTTGTGGTGTCTTAAAGTATCTTATATAGCTATAACATAACATGCCCTACACTTCATTTCTAGGGGCAACAAACCAAATGTGGTTATATGTTATTAACAAAGTTTTTGGTTCAAGAAACGACTTATAATTTTCTTTTGCTTCATTAGTGTTATGTATGTGAGAGTATTCAAAACATATACACCCAACAATAGCGTTCAACATACATGCACACTTTAGGAGAGGAGTATTAATGTGGATCAAAATCCCAATATAAGGATATGCCACATAAGTAGAATTGTTTATTGTTGTCTAAGGGAAACACACCAAAAGTGGTGACATGTAGTTGTGACTTGAATATTGGGCCTAAATATGTTGGGTCGATTTTGTCTTGAGTAACATATGCTTATTGATGCATCCATGGTAGTTACAAATCCTTGTGCTTTATTCACTGGGGAAGAAATCTAGGCACAAAAAGGTATGATATAGAATTATATGTCGGTAAGTTTTTAGTATATGTGTTCAAAACACAAAAATTTGAAAGAAAATTAGAGAAGCAACTTAAGTATATAGAAAGCTTTTATAATTCAACATTATGAAATATTATTTTTCAAGATTAATTGTATAAAGTATTTAACACTCAAGTCATTCACTATACTCGTTTCTTATTAACACCATTCACTAATAACCAATTTTTTTCACCACTTAAAAATTCCACTTAACATTTATTACATCATGTTATGTTTAAAAAATGAAGAAGTAAAACCAAAATTAAAAAAACAAATTACATAGTACTAATTTATTAATTTTACACCTTCAAAACTATACTATATATAAATACTCTTTATAAATTTGTTATAGTCACACTTTATTATTTACAATCTAAATCATAACAAAACGTTTTCTTAAATATACTTAAAAAAAAAAAGAATAATTAAAAATTCATTAATTTATCAACAAATATTGAAGAAAAAATCAACCATACACCTGCAAAAGCTCAATTCATTACCATTAAAACTAATACACAATAATGTAAAGTACATGAACATGGAATGTTTGTCTTTGTTTTTCCTTTTTATTTTTAGGTGAAGGGTGGCATTGAAATTTCTTTAATTCTTATCAATTTTGTTCTCTAAAGATAAAACAATGTAAGACACCTTATGGAACATGCCATCCCAAGTACAAAATGTCTCCACATGTTTATTTTTTTTTGGAAATGGAGACAAGTGGACTTATCAATTCTAGCAACATCCATTGATATGAAGGTACCTTGTTGGAAATGGAGACACATGGAGCTACCAATTCTAGCACCATCCATTGATATGAAGGGACATAAAGATTTAATATTTATGGGATATTCAAGGTGAGACCAGGAAGGGAGACACTATTACTTCCAGTAGCATCCAGATTAGAAGTTTAATATTTTAAAAATATAAAAGTAAAATGAGAAGGTGTTTAGCCTCCATTGATTTGGAGGGAGACAAAGATTTAATATTTTATAAATACTCAAGTTGAAATAAGTAAGTTTTAATGTATGATAAGTTAATAGGGTTTGTGTATTAAGATTTTTGTGGTGAGAACTACTTTTAGTTTTCGAAATATCTATGTTTTTAGTTTATGTTTTGAATTTATAGTAAGATTCATTATCGAGGCAAGAGTTGTATAGAGAAGAGGAATAATAGAAGCATTAATACAAAATTTATGAGACAATAACAAAGACCTTCAAAATTGGTTTATAAAAACTAAGGTGATGACTACATGAAACCAAAAAATTAGGTTAAAAATAAAGAAAAACACAAATAAAAATGAATTTTCATCGGATTTGTTAATTAGTAAAAATAAGGTATTATTATTTTTGATAAAAAAAAATTAAACTCTAATACATAATAAATTAGAAAGAATTTGTTGAATTAGTAAAAGTGAGATGTTATTATTTCTTTCATTAAGATGAAAATCTTTCAAAATTACATGTTTACTCTTCATTCTTTTGGATTGATGCATACTTGCAAGAAGGTTGTTGATTAATCGAAGTCATCATTAAGTTAAGTTGTAAGCCACATTTCAATTATTATATCTTAATAAGTTATAAATGTTCAATGTTCAAAATGTAGAAAAAACATGTTCAAGTTTCCATCAATACGTAATAAAGCAATACATCCAATAATAAACCAAAAACATTTACATATATCCAAAAATATATTTAATACAAAATAATATTCGTTTAATAAATAATTAAAAATTTATCCAATAATATATCCATTACCAAACAATTTTCCATAAACAAATAAAAAATCCATGCAGTACTTACATCTTTCATAAAATTCGCACTTCTCTTTTCAAGTCACAGGTCACTAATGCAACTCACAAATCTATGCAAGATATATTTATAGACACAAATATCTAGAGATCGATAATGGGTTCAAATCCAAACGTATCTTAATAAATTCATATAAATGTTATAAACATAAATGGGCGTTAAGAATTAAATTTGAGTTAGTTATAAAAATAGTTAAATTTTATAATTAAGATTATTTTTTAAAATGTAAATTTATGATGATGATGATGATTAACATCCACTAAGATTGAATTGATCTATTGGACCTTAAGAGGGTAAGAGATTACTTGTGATTTTTTAGAATTTTGTTTATGTGCTCGAAAAGCATTAAGAGAAGCTTTCCAAGATCACCATAGTTTTGTTGAGTTAAGAGGTTAGGAGGGTTGGTAGTCTGACAAATATTTTGAAAATGAAAATATGGGTATAGGCTGGACAATCTAAGAGAAAGTGCTTTTGATCTTCAATCTTCTTAGTGTCACAAAGGTGACACACTCTTTCATCCCATGACATTTTAGGAATTGACCAACGTCCAGTTTCACTATGGAGCTCGTGAGAATTTGTTCTTATCCTAGCAATGCTTATTTTTTTCTTTACACTTGGCAAAACAGATAGATAATTTTGATCTTCTAGATTATGGTTGATTACATCTTTATAATATCTTAATTTTTTTTTTTCCTCTAACTCTTTATCTCACCACATTTTCTCCTTAAATTTTGATTTGATGATTTTTTTAATAATATCTTTATTCTGCAAAATGGTGTCTTCCATGATTCCCCAATAGTTTAGCCAAGACCAAGCATCTTTATGCCATCCTCACTTGAGTCGATGGTGGTTATGACTCGATTTTGAAGCAATTTTATTGTTTAACTTGTTCAAGTATTTCTCTTCATTTCAAGGATGGTATCCAAGGTAAACCCTAAAATCTTTAGGACACGAGGTCGATCAATAATAGGGCTCGAAGCCATTACCACAATTTACTTGTTAAGAACTCAACATATCATTTGTGAGAACTGAATCTAAATAGAAAAGATAACAATCATTCCTCCAACCATCCAAACTAAACCAAATTATATATATATATTCAATCTTTACTTCTAATTATTTCCTTATAAAATTGACACCTTAAACCTCCTTAACAAATCCCACTTATTTCAACCTTTAAGACATACAATAAACATAAACATAGTAATATAAAATAAAATTTATGTTAAAACCTTTATCTCCATACACCCAATGGCTAACCAAAACTCCCAAATAGAGTCATGTGTAAATTGAACATTGTAGAGGATAATGTCATCTGAACTCATCTCGCCTTTAACAAATTTATGGTTGGGAAAGAGGGGCATGCCAATTTACCCTTTGCATTTTCCTCCGATTTGACATGGTAGTTTCTTCTCAATGTGAAATGAAAGTTATGTAGAGATTTTGAATTGAAAGTGAAAGAAGGGATTGTGATGAAAGGGGAGGGGAGACCAATTAAGCAAGTGAATAATTTAATGTGGATTGAAAATCAAAGAGGAAAGGGGAGGAGTTTAGCCAATGAATAGTTAATGGTAAATTAAGGGGATCTTAGGTTAATGGTTGGTTTAGGGGTGACAAACATTTTATAATATTTTATTAAAAGTTATTTATGTCTCATATAGATTGGAAGTAGTGAGGGGACAAGTTTAAAAATCCACAAGGAGGTGTTCAAAATTTTATTGGAAAGATTGAGGGGACAAGTTTACAAACTCACAAGGAGATGTTCCAGGCTTGTTTATTTTCAGATAAAATGTTTTCCAAAATGATAATAGTGGTGTGAGAAAGAAATAACGTTGAATATTAATAAAAACAAAATTTTAATATAAAATAAATTATTAACAAGATACGATGTATAGATAATAATGATAAGTTAAAGATTATTCATCGTATTGTAATTATTAATGATAGTATTATTAGGAGAGTAAGATGTTATTACGAGAACATGTACTTCAAAGTAAATGTTCAAATAGATAAGACTTTTAATATTGACAATAAGAGAGATTCCAACTTTTTGTTGGAGTAAGATTGTCGCTCTAAGGATGTGCTACTTTGGGGAATTTTAAGTAGATTCTATATAAGCATTGAACTTAGGATTGAATTTCTATTTGTTGTGGCAAATTCTTATTAGTGTATCACTAAACCACTTCATAATCGATGAGTTGAATAAGGCAAAAACCATCTTTGTCTCACGATTGTTATGTCTGTAGGATTATTCACAACATAACTAATGACAATCTTAACACACACACAATTTAGAATTGAAGTATTAATATGGAATGAAACTCTTATGTAAAAATATGCCATCTAGGAGAAATGTCTATGATTACATAGAAAGAACGCACTACAAGTGGTGATGTGTAATTGAGACTTGAATGTTGGAACTATATTTGTGACATCAGGTTGTTCTTGACATATGCTCTACTCATATATATCAATGTGTCCATTCTAATTACAAATCCTTGTAACATTAAATTTGGTATTAGTTAATTTTAATATATATATATATTGAGAATAAAAAATTATGAAAAAACATCAAAGTGAAAAGAAATAACTTTAGTATGTAAAAACTTATGCAATTCAACATTATGAAGTATTATTTTTTGAAATTAACTACATATACTATTTAATATTCACATGGTTTACTATAAAACTTGTAAACCATGAATTTAAATAATGCATCTAACACTTATTCACTTATTAATGAGTGATGCATTAATTTTAATTTAATTTTATATTTTTAAAATATATATTTTCAAAAAAATGTTAAATTAAATTAAATTTTATAAAAATTTAACAACTCAAAATTATTATAATAATATATTTATTAAAATCTCAAATACACCATTTAAAAATTTGATAAAAAAAAAATAACACTCCACATAATTACCTAAACTAAACTTAATTATACACATAATTACCTAAACTAAACTTAATTATACACATTTAACCATATACATTCGAATTTAAAGTCTAACCACATATTATAATTATAATTCAATATATACATATTATTATAATTATAATTCAATATATGGTTTAACTTCCACAAAATAAATGAATTGGGTGGCATTTAAGTTTCTTGAATGCTTATAAGTTTTGCTCTCTAAAGTGGATACAAGGCAAGACACTCTCTTGGGATATGCCCACCCAAGTACAAAAGGTATCCATAAGTTTCGGATCATGTTTACCCTTAAGGAAGAGAGACACGTGAAGCCCTTTTATTTGAAAGGAGTGAGAGATTCAATAATTCATTGATATTGAAGGTGGAACATTTGAACATCATTGCAGGGTAAGGCAATATCTCCATATATTGAAGCACAAATTGGAACATTTTCAAAAAGTT
>ML784016.1:81805-125452 GCA_009831015.1 Picea engelmannii
TTTTTAAATTATTAATAAATTAATTGTAATATTAATTAATAATGAATATTTATTAAATTATTAATAAATTAATTTATTAATAATTTAATAAATATTCATTATTAATTAATATTACAATTAATTTATTAATAATTTAAAAAAGGGATATCACATATTATATATATATATATATATATATATATATATATATGAAAATGATATGATCATTAAATAAGCTAAAACATGTATATCTCATTTAAAAAATAATTGACCTTTCATTTCAACAGTTTTATATTCCACAATATAAATAGATGTAACAACTTTTTGACCCATATAAATTTCAAAATTCTTTATTTAAATAACCACCATAAAAACACTAAAATATAGAAAGAATGTTCGAATGAATGTGATTTATTTTATGAGTGTTTTTGAAAATAGCAAAAATTATTATAATTTAGTTGTCAATTGACATTAAGAATATCCATTATTGGTTGTTATTCTCAAATGTGGGCTAAGTCATCATCATTATTCAAGAAAAACCACACCACCTAAAATGACATGTTAATAATTCCTAAAGAGTAGACTTTCACTTTTACCAAATACTTATAAATATTTTATAGTGTAAATATTTATTTAATTTTTTTACAAATTTTTTTTAATACTTAAACTTTATTAATCTTTATTCACAAAAATTATATAACATAATTTTAACAAATTTTTATTGTTATTTTATTTGAAATGAATAATTAATTTTATTTTTTTTCATTTTTATAAACATTTGTATCTTATTAATTTTAATTTAACAATGGGTTCAAAGTAAATTCAATTTTCAATCAAAGAATTTACATCTTATGAACATAATTTCAAGGTGAATGAACAAATTGAGTAAGGATTACCTACATGCAAGATGTAAAGACTTAATCAAACAAGTGAAAAAAACTCACAAAGCACCTTTGAGATCACATACTTAATAGATGTTATGCATCCTAATACTTTTGAGATTACATACTTAATAGATCTTATGCATCATAGTACTTTTAAGTCATATATATTTGGGACATTACATATGAAACTGGTAACAAACATAGCACACAACAAGACATAAAAGCAGTAGCCTATATTTATTTCACAAACTTCTACAAGGCAAGAACATAGGTACTTCTTTCCACCCAAGTTGATGTGGCAAAACTCTACCCACAATCTGTAACAATAGAGGAGAACACTCTATTGAACAGATCTTGCAACATACAAGAAGTACATGCAACCCTCAAATCCGTCTCTAAGGATAAAAGTCCAGGCCTTGATGGCTGGAGAGTTGAATTTTATCTGCAATTTTTCAATATGGTGGGGCCATACTTACTAGATCTTGTAGAAGACTCTCGACAACAAGGTAAGATACTCGGGGCTCTAAATTCCACCTTCTTAACTCTTATTCCGAAAGCTAGCCATCCAACTTATTTCAGAGACTATAGGTCGATCGCGCTTTGTAATCTTTGCTACAAACCCATCTCAAAGATCATTGCTAACTGAGTCAAACCTATCCTCTCCCGCCTCTTGTCTAGAGAATAATTAGGCTTCCTAAAGGGTCGACAAATTCTAGACGCCATTGGCACTGCCCAAGAATGCCTCCACAACATCCATCACAAAAAAGCCAGAGCACTTATCCTTAAAATTGATCTAAAGAAAGCCTTTGACTGCATTGACTGGGACTTTCTTCGACTTATCTTAACCCAACTTGGCTTCTGCCACTCCATAATAGCTTGGACCATGAGTTTTGTCACTAGTGCATCTTTTGCTGTGCTGATTAGTGGTGAGCCATCTTCCTTTTTCTAGAATGAAAGAGGCTTGCGTTAGGGTTGTCAGATGTCCCCGTTACTCTTCATCTTGACTATGGAAGGATTAAGCCTTCTACTGAAAAAGAGTCAGGCAGAAGGTAAAATCACAAGGATCAAAGTCTCCAGGTTGGTCAAGATCATTCATCTTCTCTTCGTTGACGATGTTCTTATTATGACAAAGGATAACCTACAAGAATGGCATGAAATCAATGACCTCTTAAACCTATTTTGCGCAGCCACCGACCTTCTTATAAACTGGGATAAGACTACTTTCCACCATGCAAATATCACTGAACAGGTTTTAGACTCACTTAAGGCCTTCTTCCCACATAAATTTGTGCACCTATCTCTTGGTTTACAATATCTTGGCTATTTTATTAAAGCGGAACAACATCTCGCTTCAGATTGGGAATGGCTTCTTACTAAGGTAAAAAACAAAATTAACAACTGGTGCAACAAATGGTTATCGATTGGTGGCAGATACACACTTCTGAAGGCCACCTTTGAAGGACAATCAGTGTATTGGATGGCACTGGTTGCCATTCCTCCGACAGTCCTGGAAAAACTCAGAAAATTGACTTTTAATTTTCTCTGGTCGGGATGTCAGGAAAAACTCATGCAACATCTCTGTAATTGGGAAACCTTAGCAACTCCAAAAAATAAAGGAGGCTGGGGTTTCTGAAACCTCTTCAAATTCAATTCGGCATTGGTTTCCAATACCCTCTGGCGAGGTCTTACTTCAACAGGCATTTGGAGCATGGTGGTCAAAGACAAATATTTTCCATCCATCACAGTTGAGACATGGCTTTTCTCGACCCCTATAATTCCTATAGCAGCCTCGCAGACGTGGAGGACATTGAATAAATCGACACACTGGATTAGAGATTGGATCAACTGGCACCCTGGTACTGGCCGCTCCATTACACTTGGTTCTAAACGTATTCTGGGACTCGGCCTGTCACCATTCATTTCCCTGATCCTTTTGGCACTTCTTCACAACAAGGTCATACATTTTTTATACCAAGCATCAAATCACAATATGTTGGGTACATCGACTACCGGATGGATTTCTGGTAGCACTCTTGAACTTGCTGGCGATTTAATGATGGAATGGACAAAATTATGTGGGTCTCTCATCAGCATTGGAGTTTTCTTACTCAACAGAATGGATCGCCTCCTTTGGACCGGTGGAGACGGCACTGGACACATCTCTGTCTCAAATCTTTACTCAACTATTTTAAACTCTGCAAACATCCCCAACATCATAGGCTGGCACAAGGGACTTTGGAAGTGGAAAATTCCATTAAAAGTGAAATTATTCACTTGGCTAGTGGATAAAAATAAAATTTCCACTTGGGATAATTTGCTCAGGAAAGGTTGGAACGGACCGAACATCTGTCAGCTCTATTACAAAGACAAAGAAACAGTGTCGCATCTATTTTTTCATTACGAATTTGCGAGAAAATTCTGGAACTATATCAGTCTTGATCGACAACTCACAACAACTTGGCAAGGGATCTCCATCGCAGACTGTTTCGTCAACTGGCGTTCAAGCGAGTGTGCACACAAGCTTCTACCTCTGGTGGTTATTTGGCATATTTGGTTGGCCCAAAACTCTTTGATTTTTGAGAACTCCACACCCTCCAGCAACTCTGTTGCTTATACAACTCTTAGCATGCATCAACGTTGGCTAGATATTCACCCATCTAAAGAGAAAACAAAAGTATTTAATAACCTGTACATTGTTGATAACCTTATCAAAGGATGGTTCGATTGTGCATCCCAACACAATGGTGCTCTGTATGGTGCAGGGGGCCTGATCAGATCGACTGAAAATTTCACCTACAAATGGACATTCAACTGTGGCCCGGGCACCAACACAAGAGCAGAATTGTTGGGTGTCTGGGCCACCCTTTACTTGGCAAGGAGACTCAATATAGAAAACCTCCATCTGATTGGTGACTCGAAAGTCATAATAGATTGGTTGAACTGTAGTGGCGATATGCATTCGATACACCTCTTTGCTTGGATGGATCGAATTAAATTTCTCCAGCGCCATTTCAAGAATCTTCTCTTCACACACACCTCTCAGGGGTTTAACAGACAAGCAGACATCCTCTTGAAATCAACACTTCAAAAGAAAACATGATTGTTTTCCTACACTCACTGGATGGATGGCCAAGAGGGCCTCTCACATATCATCAAAATATTCTAAGTTTCTAGCAAATAGCCATCGTTGTATTTGTCGGTTGTTACACAGTTTCTTGACTCATGCTTTGGACAGATTCACATTGAATACTCTTCATATGACTTCGGATAATTTCTGTCTTTTTGAACAAGATACACTCACTCTCCTCTGAATTAGAATTATCCAATTGAAGGAGAATGACTCTACCAACTCGCTGATCTGTCACAACACTCGTTGATTGTACTTGTCTTCGAGAACAAATTATATTCTATAATATAATTGAGCAATTTTTCATTTGGAAAAAAAAAGTCCTTAAGATGTAAAAATGAAAACATCGTTTCCATTTTAAGAAGTATATGAAAGAGTTACATCAAAGGTTTTAAAGGGTGGATTGTAGATCATATTTTTAGGGTATAATATAATAAATAAAAAATTATGTGAGACTTTTTTTTTTTTGTCCAATGAAAAAATTGCTCTATTATATTTGAAAATATAATAAATTTTCATAATCAGTACAATCTATCGGAGGTATACGCCAAACCAGCCATATCTTTCACCAGATTTTGAGCAATCATATGCCAAAGTAATCTGGCAAAGAGATCGATAGGCAAAAGGATGTTGTAAATTGACAGTAATAAAAAGTTTAACTCATAAATTGACATAATCATAAAGTTTAACTCAAAAATTATGAATGGAAATATTCATAAATTACTGAAAAATGGTGTTGCTAGTTCTAAAAAACTTTAAAATCATGCCTGGGTCCCTTGTGACCATCCAACCAATGGATGAATTGGAGCACTCCCGCCTGTCCCAATAATGATGATTTTGAAACGTGATTTGCATCCCTGTTGTATTCTCGAGAGGAGTGTGAGTATGTTAGATCCTTGAAAAGTTGCTTGAGAACACAGATTATATTTTTCCGTGCCAGAAGAGTGTTGATTTGAAGTTTCCCGTGACTATTCAACCAATTGATAATCACTTTGGAGTCCTCGATCAAATGGAGTTTCTCTATGTCAAGTCTGGAGGCCAAGTGAAGAGTTGCCCAAGCACCCATTAATTCCGCCCTTGTGTTGGTGCCTGGGCCACAACAAAACATCCACAGAAGCTTGTCCATAGAATTTGAAAGGGTAATGATCGCGCACGAAATCTCTGAAAGGTAGTTTTCCCATTCTAAAATTAACTCCGGAGGTAGATCAAAAGCACTGCCAACTTTCCAGATTTGAATGCCTTGATCGCTGGGGGATCGAGCTTGAAAGAGGAAAACAGTGTTATGAGAATTTAAATGAGTAATTAATGGTGCAGAGAGGATGGAGGCGTTACCCAGACCGATGATTCGGTCCCTACCAATGACTATGGAATGTTCGGAACCCAGGTTCCAGCAGAGCCACTGTGTGATCCAATGTGCAAATTTGGAGATGATCCTCCACGTTCTTGAAGCATTTTTATATGTAGGATGCGCAGAATTGAGCCAAATGTCCACTGTGGTGAAGGGAAAATATTTGTCTTAAATGACTTTGCTCCAGAAGCCATTAGATGTTAAGGCTCGCCAAAGAGAGTTTGCACCCAAAGCTTGGTTGCATTTAAATACATTCCTGATGCCCCATCCTCCCATGGGCTTCAGCTTTGCAATCTATTCCCAATTGCAGAGGTGAATTTTGTGTTGCTCCAAACTGCTAGACCAGAGGAAATTGTATGAGAGCTTCTTGAGCTTGTCCAGAACTGAAAAGAGTCATGTGGTCCATGTTACATGAGTTGTATGTTAGATATCAAGCAAGTCACACAAGGAAGTATTGACTAAAGAAGGAACTATTGACTAAACTAACTTATCATTTGGCAGTTATAAATATATCCTCTCTTGTGCACCATATAAATACTTGATGCATCCTTATAATTGGTAAAGTAAGGGATAATACAAAGTACTATTGTATTGTGTTGTATTTTATTTGTATTTTTTTTCATGTGTATATATATGTGAAATGTTATGTGTAATGGATAGTTATATTTATGTTATGTGAAGAGGTCTTTACTTTGGAATGGGTTGTTACTATGGAGGAGATTTTGGAGGTTTTAAAAGGTTTTTTCAAAGACAAGAGTCCGGGTCCTGATGGGTGGACAGTTGAATTTTTCCTTTTCTTCATAGATCTGGTTGGTCCCTACTTGCTAGTGATGGTTGAGGAAACTAGACTAAGAGGTGAAGTCATTAGACCGCTTAATTCCAATTTTCCTGCTTTAATCCCTAAAGCAAACCGGCCATCATCCTTCTATGATTTTCGTCCTATTGCCTTATGTAATCTATGTTACAAGATTGTCACAAAGATAAGAGTGTGTCGCATCAGACCATTTCTCTCTCAGGCTCTGTCAGAGGAACAATTGGGTTTCCTCAAGCGCCGCCAGATTCTGGACGCAATCGATACAGCTTAGGAGTGTCTCCATAGTATCAAAACAAAGAAACTTCAGACAGTTATTTTGAAATTGGATCTAAAAAAGGTATACGACTGTACGAACTCAAATTATCTTAGATTGTTTCTTTTACATTGTGGTTTTGGGTATCTAATGTCCAAATGGATCATGGGTTGTGTGTCTTCGACAAATCTTGCCATCCTGATCAATGGAGAACCAACTAAGTTCATAAACAGTGGGAGAGGACTTCGCTAGGGGTGTCCACTGTTCCCACTTCTATTTATTCTTGTGATGGAGGGGTTGCGCCTATCTCTAAAAAAGAGTCATATGGATGGGAAGGTGATCGAAATTAAAGTCTCTCGTTTGATAAGGATCATCCATCTCCTATTTGTGGATGATGTGATAATAATGTCCAAAGCGGATATTAATGAATGGTGAGAGATTCATTCTCTATTATGCGCTTTCTGTGGTGCTAGTGGTCTGGAGATTAATGCACACAAATCCACTTTCCATCATTATGGCATTCAACAGACCTTTCATGAGCGATTGAATGAATTATATCATTTTGGCAGCTCATGTCTTTCTGAGGGATTTAAATACTTCGGATATTTCTTAAAGTTGGACAATTATAAGGTAGCAGATTGGCATTGGCTGTTGACAAAATATGAACACAAAATTTGTCACTGGTGTAATCGTTTCTTATCTCTAGGAGGTAGATTCGTATTGATTAAAGTTGTTCTCGAAAGTGAACCAGATTATTGGTTGGCTATATCTCACATATCTACTATTCTTTTGAACATAATTCGTAAGTTGACCTTTTCCTACCTGTGGTCGGGAACAAAATTTTCCTCTTCCTATCACTTATGCAATTGGGAATTTCTAGCCAGACCAAAAACGTTTGGTGGATGGGGGATTAGGAATATCTACTGCTTCTCGAGAGCCTTAGAAACAAAATCCCTTTGGTGCGGATTAATGCATCCGGGGATTTGGCAACGATTTTTAAAAGACAAGTATTTTCCTCATACTTTTGTGATAACGTGGTTGTGCTCAGCGCACTTGTTGGTTCTTTATGGATCACAAACTTGGAAGAATCTTATTAATACTTTACCTCTCATTGTGCACTGGCTGGCATGGAAACCGAGATCCGATGTATCTATCATCACATGAAAGGATGTGATTCTGCATTTGGATAAGGGATCTTTTCTTTCGACTGAGTTGATTAAGCATTTAAATGATCACTGGGTTTTCTTTCTTTATCAGGATAGAAGTGTTCCGACCGTAGGTTCATTTTATACAAACTAGCTTACTTATGAAGAACCGGGTTTAGAGGGTGATCTTGTTGTTGAATGGGAGAGTTATAGGAAGCGGTTGATTGATGCGGGCATTGCACTGTCCGAAGCAAAGGATGAATTAAAGTGGACATGAGGGGATTGTATTGGGATCTTAACTACAAGGAATGTTTATAATGTTCTGGTAGAAAAAATATGGCAGAAAAAAATTGGTGGTTGGCGAAGGAGAATATGGCACTAGGACTGCCCACAGAAGATTAAACTATTCTTGTGGCTCCTTATTGAAGACAAATTACTCACCTGGAATAATCTCAACAAGTGCGGGTGGCAAGGTCCGGGACTACGTCTACTATGCAGAGGTAATGGTGAATCGGTTTATCATCTATTTATTCAATGCCCTTTCATTGTTTATGTTTAGCAAAAAAATTTAAATTTTTATAAACTGGGTGGAGAGTGGATGGAAGCCACTTTCATAGAAAGTTTCGATCTTTGGTTTAGAAGGAATTTCAGTCTTCCATCATTATCGACTTTTATTTGTTGGTACATATGGATTGAAAGGAATTTGGCGATTTTTGAATCAAAATTTCCATCTTTGGAAAAGGTCTACTTTCAAACTCTTGTAGCTCTGACTCATCTTTCCCCACATAAAAGCCAAAATAATAGGCGCATTGCTAATAGCTTGCCAACTCACAGAATCTTAGGTTGGTTTGATGGGGCTTCGCAGAAAAACAAAGACCAAACTGGTGCCGGGGGGGTTATAAAAATTAATGATCACATAGTTTACAAGTTGCTTCTTAATTGTGGTAGGGGCACAAACACAAGAGCTAAACTCTTGGGTGTTTGGGCTATTCTTAAGATGGCACAAAGACTTTCTATTATGGATATCCACATCATGGGAGATTCCAAAATAATAATTGATTGGCTAAATGATATTGGCTCTTTGCAGGTTATTTCCATTGGTTGCTGGAAAGATAGAGTTAGGGAACTCATCAAGCAGTTTTTTGTCATTACTTTTGTTCATGTTTACAAAGAAGAAAATCAGGAGGCTGATTTCTTATCCAAACAGGCATTAATGGAGCGTCCGGGAGCGATTGCATTCTACCAGTGGAAGGAAGGTCACAAAGGAACTAGAACATACATAAAGATGTATTAGCCTTGCTTCCTTGCTTCATGACGTTCTTTCAGAGGATTGTGTTATGTAATGAACACACTTTGGTATAGTTTTTTATGGTCTTTTCTTTTGACTATGGGGAGCTAGCTTTTATGGCTCTATATTTGGATAGTCACCTTTTGAGATGTTATTTTATGACTCTTTTTTTTGGATAGTTTCCTATTGGAACTTCGTTATCGTATGGTCTTGATACAAGATATTGATGTAAGTTTTTTTTGGATGAAGCAGCTATGGATGGGCCTATGTTTTTTTGTAATGGACCTTTGACTATGTAAATAAATTATATATCTTAATATAATGCGCAATTTTCTCGTGGAAAAAAAAATGATAGTTATATTTATACATGTTTACTATATTAATTAGATGATAATAATCATTAACTATATATTGATACAAGTTTGAACTTAATATTTAAGGATAATTCTAAGATTATATAAACAATTGGGTGGAAGTTTGATTGAATTAACCTATATAATCATGATTTAACATATGGTTTGCATGAGATTTGTTTTTACCCAAGACTACACATTCGATAGTTGTAGAGAGGTTTGATATGTGAATGAAACAATTGATTATGAAATTAAGAAAAAAAAAGATGGTAATTTCCATCTCACAAGATATGCAGATGTTGATTGGGAAAGATGTGAGAATAACAATACATCTACTTCAAGGTACATGTTCAGTTTAAGATTAGGTGTTATATCATGGACAAGTAAGAAGCAACAAGCAATTGCATTGTCTACTACAAAGGCAAAGTACATGGCAAGTACAAATGTTGCATGTGAAACAATATATATAGCTTTGACAAGTACTTGAGAAGACTAAAATATCTACTTGACGAGGAAGAAACTTGGAGACAAAAGAGTAGGGCCATTTGGCTTCGGAAAGGCGATCGAAACACAAAATTTTTCCATAGATATGCTAGCCATAGGAAAAATCAAARTACAATATGGGAAATGAAGGATGGTCAAGGTATCAATCGCACGTGACATGAAGACATTGGATCTGAAGCGGTGAGATATTTTAAAGCCCTCTATGATGACACATGAYAGAACACCATTGGGAGCAGGTGAAGGTAGTTCAACACTACCCTTGTTTCTTCTCAGAGAGTGATGTTCAAGAGCTCGAAAAATCCARCACGGTACAAGAAATCAAACTTGTGTTGCAKATCTTTTCCAAGGACAAGAGTCCATGGCCARATGGCTRGACAATGGAATTCTTCCTAAAATACTTTGATATCTCAGGGACAAATGTTCAGGAAGTTGTCGAGGAGTCAACAACCACGGGTACGATGGGAAGCTCTCTAAATTCGACCTTCATAGCTTTAATTCCAAAAGTGGCTCAACCTTMAAACTTMGGGGAGTTTAGACCTATTTCTCTATGCAACCTAGCTTATAAGGTGATCACAAAACTCATTGGGATACGCTTGAAGCCGATACTGTCAAAATATTTATCACTTGAATAGTTTGGGTTCTTAAAGGGTAGGCAAATTCTAGATGCAGTAGGGGTATCTCAAGAATGCTTTCATATCATCAAAACAAAAAAAAAGTTGAAAGCCCTGGTTCTAAAGTTGGATTTGCAGAAATCCTATGACTGTGTTAGTTGAGACCTCCTCAGGCTAATTCTTTTAAAGACATGGATAGGATTGAAGTATACTAATTGGATAATGAGTTGTGTAACTTCTCCAAACTTTGTGATACTGGTTAATGAACGCCCTACCACATTTTTTAAAAGTAAATGGAGGCTAAGGCAGGGATGCCCATTATCGCCTTTACTCTTTATCTTAGTGATGGAGGGCCTAAGCTTAATACTTAAGCAAGCACTTTCAGAAGGAAAAATTTATGTAATAAATACCTCAAGACTAATCAAAAAAAATCTTCTTCTCTTTGTGGATGATACTCTGATAATGAATAAGGTGAGGGTGTTCGACTAGGAGGAGATAGCTTCTATTATCTCTGTCTTCTATCTAGCTTTGAGGTTGTTCATTAATCCTACAAAATCCTCGCTGCATTATTTAGGTATAGAAGGTACATAACTAAATTTATAAAAATCTCTTTTTCCTTTTAACTTTGTTGGGTTGGACACAGGTCTTCGGTACCTGGGTATTTTCCTTAATCCTACCAACTACAGGGTAGAGGACTGGTGCTGGTTCCTGCAGAAATTCAAAAGAAGGATAGGACATTGGTCCTATCGTTGGTTGATAGTGGGAGGGAGGCACGTCTTGGTTAAATCAGTTCTTGAAAGCCTATTGGTTTACTAGATGGAAATTGTAAATGTGTCATCCACAATATTAAACAGGATCAGGTAGTTGATGTACAAATTTTCTTGCAGAGAGACAGATTGCTTTCACTTATGCAAATGGGAGGTTTTATCCAAGCCTAAAGCTTAGGGAGGTTGGGGATTCAAACATCTGATATGATTCAACAAAGTGTTTGTTGCAAACACCTTATGGCGTTGTCTCTTCAAAGATGGACTCTGGCACAAAGTATTATTACATAAGTACTTGCACTCCCAGTCGGTGGTTTCCTGGTTGAGATGTCCACTAGTGTGCACAACAAAAGCCTCTAATACTTGAGGTGTCTCCACAAAGCTCTTCAAGTGGTGACCCATTGGACTACATGGAGTCCTAGCACGCGGATGTTGGTCCTCCTGGGAGAAGATGTGATTCAGGAGCTGGGTAAATGATCTTTTCTTACAACTGGTCTCAACAATTCATTAAGGGAGAATGGATATCATCTCCTTTTTTATACTATGGATAGGAGTAGTCAAAATCCTTCTACATTTAAGTGGAAATGGGCTAGGGAGTTGGGATTAGGCGGCCATGAGGTTGAGGAATGGGAGAACTTTAGCAAAGCACTAGCACATGAAGGCATTTTCCTCACAGATTCCTCGGAGGATCTAGTTTGGACATGAAACACGTCTATGGGGATTATGACTGCAAAAAATGCTTATGATGCTATAACATCAAAGATCTGGACAAGGAGCACTTATTGGTGGCACAATGCATTGTGGAAATGGGACATGACTCTTAAACTCAATATTTTCACTTGGTTGTTGATGGAGAACAAGATTCTCGCCCGGGATAATTTACAAAGAACAGGGTGGTAGGGTCCAGGAATATGTGCCTTGTGCAAGAAAGACCTAGAAACATCTCAATACTTGATGTTATACTGCTCTTTTACTCAACAGGTTTGGATTAGTTTATTGACAGCTCTCAAGATCACTTTTGGGTGGACAAGTGGGAACATACAATTCTTTTTTAAGGATTGGATTCATAAGCACCCTAGGTGGATCACACTATGACCGCACGGCCGCACTCCTCGAAGCACGCTCGCTAACACACATGATCTTCTTGCTCCATGGCCCGAAGAACTCAAATGTTTTTTTATTTCCCTATCGGGAAATATACACCCACAGTTTCTCTTCTCCTGTGCGATCCCCCTTCCTTGACTTATCGGAGGATCGGAGCTCGCGGTTTCACAAGTTCTTTGTTGATCACTGGGCTCTCAATTCCTCGAGACCCGATGGCTTAGTCAACGTTGACTTTCTTCTTCCTCTATCAGGACTTCGGCTCAATCGCGACTTCGCTACTTGCGACACCAAACACTCGGTTCTTCAACTCCCGAGTCCCGATGCTCCGAAACTTCGATATGCTCGCGAATGGACTTTTCAACGGTCTCGTCTCCCCGTCGGGACTTCAGACTTCGCGGGATCGCGAATCCTAATGATCAATTTTCGGGGCTTCTCGCGGCAAGATACCGATGACTTATGCCACCTGTCCTCCACTCACCAACTTCGCTATGACCACACTATTTATGTAAACCTCGGGATATTGCGTATCGCAATATCGCGATTCCCTTTACCAAGTTTTGGACCCTTTTCTCACGAGATCCCGATAGGCGATCTCGTGAATAATCCAACACCCCTGGCTGACTTGGATCAACGCTCTGTCCCTCCTAAACTTAGAATCTTTCCACACTTGCGCTGTAACTACCTCACACCTTGTGAGATCCAGCAACCCACGGAACTTCGCGAAACCTCCTCGGAGAATTTTGTTCGTCTGTTCTCCCTTATAAAGTCCACGGAGTGGCCAAGTGTTCCTCTGCAGAACTCGTCCGCTTGCTCACAAATCTACGACGCTTCTTACAATCCTTCTAGGCACGACTTTGTCTATACCGTCCTTCGACAAACTCGAAGGTCTATCCTTCCTGAGATTTTCTCACAATTTCTGAGTCCTTTCAGAAAGAAACTCTCGCATGCACTCCTTGCGGCAAACCTTCAACAATGTCTAAGTCTTGAAGCTTCGACTCTGCTGTGAACCTGCAGCAGCAGTCTTAATCCCCTTTGCTCAGAATCGCAACTCTGAGTCTTACCTTGGCCTGCGCACTCCTTGCACGGCTCCGGTGCCCAATTACACTTCTGGGAACTTAGAACAAAAGTTATCTCTACCTGGACTCTTCTGTCAACGCACTCCTTGCGGACAAATTCAACTGCACTCCTTGCCAAAATTCTCTGGCTCAAATTAGAGAAACAATTGAAACTAATTCCTTCACCCTTCAGACTTCAATTCACACATGAAATCACATACACAACATATAAAAGAAAATGTATGACAGGAAGTGAACATTCATGAGCATAACCTCAATACACAGAGAAACAACACAAACCATGAATTTGAATCAAAGCTTTCTTCTATTAATTCAAATGCCTATACATGGGTGTTCTTCATACAATTCTCTACTTGCTCTCTTCCCCTTGATCGATAATGTTCTTAACTCTTGTTACAATCATACAATGAGGGTGTCTATATCCGTTTTCCCTCTTGGGCTCTAGGCTATCAAATCTAGAATTAAATTCCTATCTAACTGCATTAAATCTATTAAATGTCGTCTATCTACCCAAGGACGAGAGCTATATGCTCAAGGTCTATTACAATATACAAAGGCGCTTTTTCATAAATGACTCATTTAAGATTTGCGCAACAGTCCCAAAGCATTTTCAAAAACTTTGTGCTGGCTTATCCAGCTGTCTTCCGCTCCGCGCTGGCTCGCTTGATGTGTTGGCGATGCTCTTGCATCACACTACCTTCTATTATCTATTGGAACATCTGGTTGGAAAGAAACAATGTATTGTTCGAGGAAGGACAACCTTCCATTGAAGGGGTGTTCTGTAGGACCCTAGGTTGGGTAAGGGACTTAAAGAAAATGCTGCAACCTTTACTTAAAATGAAACAACCACAACAACTTGGTTTGATGGGAATGCAGAGAGAAATGGGCAATCAAGCAGAGTGGGTGGAATAATCAAGGTAAATAGTCAAATTAGCTACAAATGGTGGCTCAATTGTGGACCAATCTAAAACAATAGAGTAGAACTCCTAGGTGTTTGGGCCTTAATTTCCGTGGCTATTCAACTACACGTCCTCGATCTTTAGGTTATTTGGGATTTGAAGATAATTATCAACTGGTTGAACAAGACCAACAACATCCAGTGGGGTTTGAATTACTGGAAAGAGTGGACCTTGTCATGTAATCAGGCCTTCTCGACTCTCGATTTCGTTCATTCCTACAGAGTGTTCAACTGGGAAGCAAACACTCTCTCTAAACAAGCACTTGACCTTCAGGAAGGGATATTGAAATGCACTCGGATGGAAGATGGACAAGCAGGTCCAACAATATTCCTCCAACTATATTGACTTAGATCTAGTTATATTTTCTTCGACAAGTCTATGTTGGGCTTTGAACTGCGTTGAATGTTCACTTATTTCTCAACCTAGTCTGAAGGTGGATGTTAGTTTACCCTCTGTCTTTCAGGGCTGACATGGGAGTGTTTCTTTGTACGCGAGGTGGCTTCCTTGCCGGTCCTTGAATCGAACTAGATATTTTTCAGTTCTCGACACTATTGTGTTGGTCTATGTAACTTCGCCTGACTCGTGGTTGTTTAGTTTTTGTAGGAACTTTGATCGTTTGGTGATTCGATTCGTCGACTGTACTCTTTCTGGTTTCTTAGGATCATAGAACTGTTATATTAATAATATAAGTGTAAATTCTTTGTGGAAAAGCACTTGAGAGATTGAATCACAAAGAAATTCATTACATCACACTTCATATTAAGATTCAAAGTGTACTATTGTGCTGGTCTATGTAACTTCGCCTGACTCGTGGTTGTTTAGTTTTTGTAGGAACTTTGATCGTTTGGTGATTCGATTCGTCGACTGTACTCTTTCCGGTTTCTTAGGATCATAGAACTGTTATATTAATAATATAAGTGTAAATTCTTTGTGGAAAAGCACTTGAGAGATTGAATCACAAAGAAATTCATTACATCACACTTCATATTAAGATTCAAAGTGTGTTGAAGATTATGAAGGATATAGTGCACCATGAAGATACCAAACACATTGAAGTTCATTGTCATTACATCAGTGATGCAAGAGCATCCAATGCATTTCTAAGTATTAAAGCACACTAGGAACACATGAATAAAACAAGTGAAAGGAAAGCGTGACAAAGGAAATCATGCATGACAAGGTGATTGCACCAAGGGAAGATGAGAGGTCAAACAAAAGAATGTGTAGCGACAAGCACATATTTGAGGCGCCACTGGAATTTGATGAGTTGGAAGAAGTAGAAGTAACACGTAGACAAATGAAGAGTCGTATAAGGACCAAAACAATGAGTTAGGTTGGAATAATTACATTGGCAAACAATAAAGATAAGTTGTTCACGAGTAAAGAGGTTGTACAATTGTAGGAGTTGTTGATAGAGCCTGAGTAGAGTAGAGTGAGGTGTGTGACTGAATTATGTATATTTTTTTTTTTTGTTAAGTAATGAGAATGAGTAGAATTATTCCCATATGATGTGATATTTAAATAATGATGATAAAAACACTAAAATCTAGAAATAATGTTCTAATGAATGTGATTTATTTTATAATTTTTTTTTGAAAATAACAAAACTTATCATAATTTAGTTGTTAATTGACACTAAAGATAGCCATTATTGGTTGCTATTCTCAAATGTGGGCTAACTCATCATCATTATTCAAGGAAAACCACACCACCTAAAATGACATGCTAATAACTCCTAAAGAGTAGACTTTCACTTTTACGAAATACTTCTAAATATTTTATAGTGTAAATATTTATTCAATTTTTCTACAATTTTTTTTTAATACCTTAAACTTCACTAATTCTTATTTACAAAAATTCTATAACATAATTTTAATAAATTTATTATTATTTTATTTGAAATAAACAACCATTTTTTTTTACATTTTTATAAACATTTTTGTCTTCTTAATTAAGAATGTTAAGAATGGATTCAAAGTAAATTCAATTATCAATCAAAGAATTTACATCTTATGAACATAATTTCAAGGTGAATGAAAATTGATTAAGGATTACTTACATGGAAGATGTAAAGACTTGATCAAACAAGTGAAAAAATCTCACAAAGTACCTTTGAGATCACACACTGAATAAATGTTATGCATCATAATACTTTTGAGATGATATTTAATAGATCTTATGCATCATAGTACTTTTAAGTCCTTGAGATGTAAAAATGAAAACATCGTTTCCATTTTAAGAAATATGTGAAAGAGTTACCTCAAAGGTTTTAAAGGGTGGATTGTAAATCATATTTTTAGGGTATAATATAATAAATAAAAAAATACGTGAGACTTAAAAAAGTCATGCGGTCCATGTTAGATGAGTTGTATGTCACACAAGGAAGTATTGACTAAACAAGGAACTATTGACTAAACTAACTTATCATTTAGCAGTTATAAATATATCCTCTCTTCTGCACCATATAAATACTTGATGCATCCTTATATAATTGGTAAAGTAAGGGATAATACAAAGTACTGTATTGTGTTGTATTTTATTTGTATTTTTTTTAATGTGTGTATGTATGTGAATGTTTAGGTTATGTGTAATTGATAGTTATATTTATATATGTTTACTATATTAATTAGATGATAATAATCATTAACTATATATTGAGACAAGTTTGAACTTAGTATTTAAGGATAATTCTAAGATTATATAAACAATTGGGTGGAAGTTTGATTGAATTAACTTATATAAGCATGATTTAACTTATGGTTTGTATGAGATTTGTCTTTACCCTAGATTACACATTGGATAGTTGTAGAGAGGTTTGATATGTGAATGAAATAATTGATTATGACATTAAGTAAAACAAAGATGGTAATTTTCATCTTACAAAATATGCAAATGTTGATTGGGAAAGATCTAAGAATGAAAAGACATCTACTTCAAGGTACATGTTCAATTTAAGATTAGGTGTTATATCATGGACAAGTAAGAAGCAACAAGCAATTGCATTGTCTAAAACAAAGGCAAAGTACATGGCAGGTACAAATGCCACATGTGAAGCAATATATATAGCTTTGTCAAGTACTTGAGAAGACTAAAATATCTACTTGATGAGGAAGAAACTTGGAGACAAAAGAGTAGGGCCATTTGGCTTCGGAAAGGCGATCGAAACACAAAAAATTTCCATAGATATGCTATCCATAGGAAAAATCAAAATACAATATGGGAAATGAAGGATGGTGAAGGTATCACTCACACGGGACATGAAGACATTGGATTTGAAGCGGTGAGATATTTTAAAGTCCTCTATGATGACACAGGACAGAACACCATTGTGGAGCAGGTGAAGGTAGTTCAACACTACCCTTGTTTATTCTCAGAGAGTGATGTTCAAGAGCTCAAAAAACCCAACACGATAGAAGAAATCAAACTTGTGCTGCAGAGTTTTTCCAAGGACAAGAGTCTAGGGCCGGATGGCTGGACGGTGGAATTCTTACTCAAATACTTTGATATCTTAGGGACAAATGTTCAGGAAGCTTTTGAGGAGTCAAGAACCACGAGTATGATGGCAAGATCTCTAAATTCGACCTTCATAGCTTTAATTCCAAAAGTGACCCAGCCTTCAAACTTTGGGGAGTTTATACCTATTACTCTATGCAACCTAGCTTATAAGGTGATCCCAAAACTCATTGTGATACGCTTGAAGTCGATACTGTCAAAAGATTTATCAATTGAACAATTTGGGTTCTTAAAGGGTAGGAAAATTCTAGATGCAGTTGGGGTAGCTCAAGAATGCTTTCATAGCATCAAAACAAAAAAGTTGAAAGCCCTGGTTCTAAAGTTGGATTTGCAGAAATACTATGACTGTGTTAGCTGAGACTTCCTCCAGTTAATTCTTTTAAAGACAGGGATAGGATTGAAGTATACTAATTAGATAATGAGTTGTGTAACTTCTCCAAAATTTGTGATTCTGGTTAATGAACGCCCTACCACATTTTTTAAAAGTAAACGGGGGCTAAGGCAGGGATGCCCATTATTGCCTTTACTCTTTATCTTAGTGATGGAGGGCCTAAGATTAATGTTTAAGCAAGCACTTTCAGAAGGAAAATTTTCTGAAATAAAGACCTCTAGACTTGGAAAATTACTTGAGAGATTCAATCACAAAGAAATTCATCACATCACACTTCATATTAAGATTCAAAGTGTGTTGAAGATTATGAAGGATACAATGTGTTAGCACTGAAAGTTACACTTTGATTGCTAAAGTGCAAGCTTAGTACCCAACAATAGGTTTGTAAGGTAAGTTTTAAGATAAAGTGTCAAATGGATAAAACTCAGCCTAGCAATGTAAATCACAGAAAATTCCAGATAAGATGTATCAGCAAAAGAGGTATTGTCTAACTTGGATCAAGGTTTTAAAGAGTAATGTGGATAGAAGGAAGACTTTAGTGAGAAGAATGAAGTAAATCTACTATTAGTGTCATGCATTACTAGTAGACCAATGAAGGAAAAGATTTAGAGACAAGAACTTCTTTAATCAAAGCTTAAACTCTGAGAACAATTATAACAACATCACAATCAAATATCCATTGCAATACAACTATAAAATATCAATTGAAGCATTCAATGACAGTAAATTTCAGAGTAAGAGAGAAACAAGATGGCAGGAAAGAAACCGATTTCTATTAGACAAACATTCATCAAGTCTGATACATAAAATCCAGAGTTAGCTATTCTACATCAGTGTCTCACCAAAAAAGTCTTACATTAAACATTCAAACCTTTACAATGACTTCTAATGCCCCTCTTATATCCTAGGCTATGAATGACAGTTGTACAATTCGAACCCCATCCTCTAGCATAGGATTCCCACATCATGAAGCTAGGGTAACTACAATTGTTCAACAAAAATAATTGACTGCTAAAAACTAGGCTTAATGCTGGCAACTACCCCAACGTATTTAATAGGCTTGATGATGTATCCCTTGAGTGCATATTCTTCTTGTCATGTGTCCCTCCAGCTTTAAACTAACATTCAAGCAGTTGTCCCATACTCCTCTAGCCATCTGGCAATCGTTGATCCTCTTGAAATCTCCAAAATAGAAGTTCGCAGCATATTCTGTAATGCCAACTGTATCAGCCAACTCGCAGCGCCCGACTGCATAAAGTAGTTCGTAGCGCTAGGCGCTGCGAACTTTCCTGTAGCTGCTTAATGTATCTAGTAGAGCTCCAAAACACCCAGAAAAACCATCTTTAGAGCTAGAGATGCCTGTAAAAATTTCATTATTTGGTGTATGAGTGAAAAACTTAGTCATAAGCATCATACTTCACCAACATCTCCAAAACTGCAAGAAACAAGCACTGCCCAAAATTGAAATTCTTTAAGACATTTCATCTTTTACTTTCTGAGTCTGGAACTCCTTCTTGTGGCAACTTGGGCCAACACATCCAAATTCCTCTTGGCTAGCTCTTCCCTAAAAGGATGCAACTCCATCTTTAACCCCCTGATCTGAATTTGGTAGGTTATATTCTGTTTGTATAGGTTCTTAAGTTGCATGTGGAGAGGTCTAAATCTCTTAGCAATGAAATTGGATTTTACAAGAGTCCTAAGATACATATCCATGAGATCACTTAACTTCTTCCTTTCAACAAACTCTTCCCTTTTCAATTTAGCAATTTTAGCTCTGGCTTCTCTAAGTTGTCTGATCATCCCTTTAAAGGTAGTGTTCTCTAGAGGAGTAGCTATGTCTATAACCTTAATGTGTTCCTAAATAGGTACAACTTTACCTTTACCTTTTCTCTTGATGGGAGCTTCCACTATATCTTCTTTTTCAATACTTTCCTTCTTTGTTGATGACTTGGTGAAAGGTATCTTAACATTAGTTTTAACTGCAATAGATGGTGAAGGGAAAAGTAACCTCCTTGCTTTCGAGCCTGTGGCTCTGGTTGATGGAGTTCCTGCTGACTTTGGAGTTGGATTGGGTGAAACCTCCCTTCGTGGAGAGTAATGAGATCCCCCTTCTCCTTCTTGTTCCTTACTTAGTTCATCATTTTTAACAATACCTTTGCTCTTCCTCTTTTTTCTTGTCTCTGTGTGTATAATACTATCAGCTTGAAGAGGGCTTTGTACCTTGGATTGTGGAGTAGGAGCAACATTCAATTGAAAGTGTGAATTAACAATGAATTGCTCCCACTCAATTTGTTTCTTCTTTAATTCCTCCATCACAAGAATTTTAATCAGCCCTGAATGAAAACACTTGTATCAACTGCCTTAGACTTAGCCTGGACTCCGTCGACCATTTTTCCAATACTCCTAAACAAATAGAAAGGAAGATTCATAAGGTCTTTACTTGTGAAGTGCAACATAAGTCTTATGCGGTACTGATAAATCATGATGAATCTCCCTTCATAGGTAAAGTATCTTTGGATTAACCTTAACATCTTATCAAAGCCTTCAATCATGTGGATCCTGGGCACTCCTTTTGATAAATTGTCTCCTTCATATTCTGGTTTGAGGAATTCTTTAGAGAAGGTTGCATTTAGGTTCATGGCTTTAAACCACCTTTCACCAGTATTAGGTTTTTAGTAGTTGCTGCTATGGTCACTTCATATACCTCAAGATCTAGTGTCCCAAACTTGGTTTTGGTTCCATCAAAGTTCAAAGAAAATTCCTTATCCACCTCAGGGTGCCCCCTCTGCATTTTTGGACAGAAACTAAAACAACCCACTCTTTGGAAGACTTCCCTGATCAAGGTTTCAACAACAAACAACTGCATGTCATCGGGATTAGTCCTCACAATGCCCCCTCCCTTGTGAGCATTCTTTTACTATGGAGTATCCATTGATGTCATATGGAGAAAATATTACCACAAATTTTAATGATGCAAGAGGCAAAACAGAGGACTAGGGTTTTGATGGATGATATTTCTCAAAGGGATGGTTCTATATAAGGATTTATGTGTTTATCATCCTATTTGACCTCCAGGCATAAGAAAAGGTAGCTTACAGTCAGGGAGATGAAGGAAGACTACATAGAATCACAAAGGTATAAATATATAACTTTTTGTAAGATAGGTCTTGATCACCACCTCACTATCCTCTTGCAAAAATTCACAATGACTTCACAAGAAAACAACTTTTAATCTCATTCTAGATAGAATTGAGTTAAAACTGAGAATCTGATGGAAACAAGTTGTGTAAAATCTTCTGGGACAGGGGATTCGCAACGCCAAGCTTGTTGCACATAGTTTCCAGTGCCTAAACATGGGGTTCACAGTGCTTAGGAAAGTAAGTAGAATCAATTGAATATGAGATAGGAAAGGCGACCTGAAACAAAGATTTGTTAAGGCTTTAATGAACAAGGCTCATAGCTCATGCAAATGGGCTGGGAACATGTCAACAAGGTAAGTGGGAAATTTTGCAACGCATATCATCAGTTCACAGCGCCCAAGAGAAGAAATAACAAACAAATCCTTTCATGTCCTTCAAATGAGCTAAAAATAATCATGGAGTTCCTGGTGGCTGAGACTTGAAGACTGATATACTTAAGCTTGAACAAGTTTGTTTGCATATAGCCTAACCTCCAACTCGCCTTCTCCATCCAGTTCGCAACAATTTTTGTAGCGCTTATCTGAAAACACCAGGTTTGCAGCGCCGAGCTAGAAGTGATTTGAAAACTTGGAGAAAACAGTTAGAAGTTTTTATGACGAAATCCAAGGCTATATTTTAAAATATAAGAGTTGAAAACAAGGAGATCTTCGTTGACAAGACTCATGAGAGCAATGATGGTAATGAAAGCATAATGTACTTTGGATGCACTGCAAACTCTCTGGTGAGTTGGCAACATACAAATCAAACTTGATTTGAAATCCTAACATGTAAGGTGATAAAATGGAGGGGTCTGAGTACATCATGGAGGAGGTGACATGTCAAGGTGGTAGTGGAGAAATGAAATATGCGATGGATGAAGGCTTGTCTAACTTATCATGATGATCAAGATATGAACCAAGGACTATTGACCAAAACCAACACAAATCTTTAGTTTATTTGTGTCAAAACTAAAAAATGACTATACGAAAAAGACAGAGCCAAAAATTTATACAAAACTAATGAATCAAAATGAAAAACCTAAAGAATTGTTTTTACCCAAGCAATTCTATGTGATAACATTGGCTTCATAGGGGATGGCATGCTCCCTATGAGCTTCCAAGAACAAGCAGTTTTAGTGTCTTATCCTAGGGCTATGGGGTCATTTATTCAAAACAAACAAAAACAAAAATTGACATTTACAATGGAAGGGAAAGCCACTGAGGGCTTTAAGAAAAATAATTCTTCAAAAAGTGCCCATTAACTGGGCTACTAGAAATTTCATAGTTTTCCAAGTTCTGCAATTTATAAGTGTTATTTTGAAAAACTTCAAAAATCTTGAAAGGACCAATCCACAAGGCTTCAAATGTACCAAGTTTTCCTTTGTCTTGCCTTTGTGCATCCCACTTGAGCACCGGATCTCCTCGCTAGAAATATTATTGGTTTACCTTCTTGTCAAAAGCTTGCTTGATCTTCTGCTGATGGCTCTATGATTTATCAAGGAGTTTCTCCCTGGTCTGTTGTACTTCTACTAGCTGATGCATACTTCTAACCATATCATATGGTTCTCCTAGTTGGTCTCAAAGGAACTTTGCCACAGGAAAAGAAAGATGAGTAGGAAAAATAACTTCTATCCCATAAACAAGTTGAAAGGGGGAAATACCAAGTGATCTCTTTGTAGTGACTCTATCTACCCATAGGGAAAATTTCAGTGAGTCCCATGATTTTTTGTTGTCCTCCAGTAACTTCTTAATAATATTTACCAGGATCTTGTTAGAAGACTCTGCTAAACCATTACCTTCGGGGTAATAAGGGGTAGAATGAACTAGTTGAATCCCATACTTCTCACAAAATTTCACTATTGGTTCAGCTTTGAATGATGCAACATTATCAATAACAATCTTGCTCGAGAAACCAAACCTTGACATAACATCTTCAAGAAAACCAATAATTACCTTGTGTGTTGCACTCCTTGTAGAAATGGCTTCTATCCACTTGGTGAAATAGTCAGTTGCATTCAAAATCCATCGATCTCGACCACTTGAAGCTAGATGAATTTCCCCAATGAAGTCAAGTCCCCATTGCTGGAAAGGACCATAAACCACTACAGGATTCAGAGGCAATGATTTCAGTTGTTTCCTTCCTGAAATTTTCTGACATTTATCACAAGATCTGATCTTTGCACAAACATCAGTAAAAAGGCTAGGCCAAAAATACCCAGCTTTGAGAATCTTATATGTTGTGGTCCTCCAAAAATGATGACCCCCACACATGCTATCATGAAAATCTATCATGTTCTTTTGATCCTCCTTTGGATCTAGACATCTCAAAAGAACCCCTAAAGGATCTTTCCCATATATTATGTGATCAATGAGGCAATATCCGATTGCTTTAAGTTTCAAATCTCTCAACTTTTTCTTCTCAAAACTATTAGGAGGCTGCAACTTTTGCAAGAAATGAATAATGTCTTTGTACCAAGTGCATTCTGCAAATTTTGGACTGATATGTGAGCTATTATCAGGGACAACAATTTGTTGGTTTTCAGAGTTCAGGTTCATGAAATTAACCATCAGTGCTTTACAATTTGATTCAACCAACAATCTAGCTAAACCTTTCCCTTTCACCAATTTAGTAGGCTTCATTTCAAGGTCAAACTCTAGAATTTTGGCAATCCACTTGCTCCTCTTTCCATATATGTCAAGATGGATTAGTATTTCCTTCACAGAAGCTGACGGGACATAGGCAGTAATTATGGAATGAAAAATATATACCCTGAAGGCTTTAAGGGCTTTGACCAAAGCATAATCTTGCTTTTCCATAATATCATACCTCACCTCTACATCCCTTAATTCCCTGATGAAAAAGGAAATGGGCTGCTCCATACCATATGTGTTTTTCTGATGAAGAACAACAACCAATGTGTCATTTGAGGCAAAAGAAAATATCACAAATTCTTTTGAATAATCAGGGATGATGAGAACATGTGCCTCAATCAACGCTTGTTTGACTTGATCAAAAGAGTTCCGATCTTCAAAAGTTCATTTCACCTCATTTCCCTTTCTAAGCATAGATGTAATAAACTTAATCAATTCAACAAAGTTAGAGATGAATCTTCTCAAAAAAAATATTTTGCCCAGGAAAGACTGAATCTCCTTCTTGGACCTAGGAAGAGATAGAGTCTTGATGGCTTGTACTCTACTTGGATCAATCCTTACTCCTTCTGCTAAGACAAGGTGTCCCAACAACTTGCCTTCGTTCATAGCAAACAAAGACTTCTTAGGATTGAGTGACAACCCAGAGTTTCTACATTTCAAGAAAACCTTCTTCAGATGATGATAATGTTCCTTATCAGAGCTTGAGAACATCATAATGTCATCCAGATATATGACCACAAATTTGACCTTTTCCCCAATGAATACAGTATCCATTGCTCGTTTGAATGTTGCTCCTACATTCATGAGACCAAAGGACATTTTGGCATACATAAATGTGCCCCAAGGAGTAGTGAAAGTTGTTTTCTCTTTGTCTTAAGGTAAAACATAGATATGATTGTAGCCTGAGAAGCCATCAATCATGGACATTTTTGCTGACCCAGTCACCCTCTGCAAAATATGTTCCATCTTGGGCAAGGGATAATTATCTTTCTCGTAACTTTTGTTTAAATTTCTGAAATCAATACAAAGTCTGATTTCACCATTCTTTTTCCTCACATGGACTAGATTGGCCACCCACTCAGAGTACCTTAAAGGTATGATGATCTTAACATCAGGCAACTTCTTGACTTCCTTTTCCATAATAGGAAACAACATGGGATTTATCTGTCTTAGTTTCTGCCTAAATGGATTGGTCTCATCCTTTAAAGGAATTTTATGTTCAATGATACTTATATAATAAGTTTGTAGGTCCTCATATTTCCAAGCAAATACTTCAGCAAACTCCTTTCATAACTTCACATACTTAGACCTTTGCTCTTCTAATAAACTGCTAGACAACTTGACATACTTGGGATTTTCCTCTGTACCTAAATCACATTATGTCACATCAACTTCTTCATTTGAACCTTTAACTTTCACAACCACATCATTTTTGTCAAATAATCTCTCCAAAGGGAACACTCCCTTGGGTATATGGTTACTAGGCAATTTGACAATCTTGTGGTTTGCAATTTTGTTGAGGAAAATATCAGCATGGGGGCTTTTTATACCATCTTGATCTTAATCAATGTGAATAGCAGAAAACTCTTCCACTATTTCCGGAAATCTCTTAATCTCAAGATCATCCTCAAAGACTTCCAATGTTTGACATTGTCAGGTATAGATGGTCTATACTTCACTTCCACATTATACTTGAGCTTGAAGGGCAAAGGGATCTTAAAGTTACTCACAGAAGCAACCAAAAAGTATGCCATAGTATTCTCTTCCCTTGGAACAAAAGAGATGTTAAAAGTTAAGAAAAAATTGTCAATAAGATCCCAAACTTCATTTCTTTAATTTCTCAATCCTGGACGTTTTGCTTGATACAAATTTTTAACCTGATGCACAATTAGTTCAACATCTATGAAAACTGCTAACTCCTCAATCTTCATATATTTAGCAGCCCTCAAACCCAAAACAAGAGCCTCATACTCTGCAACATTATTTGTAGTTTCAAACTTTAGTTTATAATACAAGGATATGATTTCTTGAGCTGGGGAAATAAAAACCACTCCAGCATCAACACTTTCTTTAGAGGATGCCCCATCAAAAAACATCTTCCAAAATTGGGTCTCTTGAGGAGGTATGTCGCATGTTTTTATAGACTATTTTCTAATTTCAATTGGTGACTGAGGAGAATCAGTAAGTTGTAGAATACTGGATCCCAAATCAGTGTCAATTATATAAATTGGATGGTTTGCAGGATTAGCTTCATCATTGATGATGTAAGCTAGTTGTGCTTCCCTGTATATCCTTCTGTGCTCTCCTCCAAACACATGAATAGTGGCATATGAAAGATCCAACTGCAATGTTCCCCTTAGTATAATTATCCAAGATTGTGACAATAACATCCCAAACTTAGGGGGGGACATCAACCATTACAATATCCATGATCACACTCTTCATGGGTAGTTGAAACAAAGTAACAACCAGGTCTTTAATCACTCCAAGGTATTTCACTTTCCTAGAGTCAAAGGAGTATAGGTCATGATAGGTTTTAGTAATTTCTAGACCTAGCTCATCCATGAAAGTTTTAGGCATAAGCTTATGAGATGCACCTGAGTCCATCAAGCAATTGTGCAAAACTTTATCATGAATATTCAATGATGTGTAAAAGGGAGGAGAAGAGTCATCCCTATCTTCTACCAGAGGTCCCAATATGACTGCTAGTTTTTCATCTTTTAAGTTCACCGAGTCTGTGGAATTTGAGGAAGATGCAGGTTGCAACATCTTGGAAAGTTCCTTTTTAAATTATTCATCTTTAATCAGTTCTAAAAATGGGACTGGAATTTTGATCTTTTGAATTTCATTCTCAAAACTGAAGGAAGATGGAGATTTTAGAATCTCCTTAATTTCTAGAACATGGGCCTTAATCAATGTTTGATGGTTTTGTTCCTCTTTTGCCTGGCTGCTAGAAGCCACAACTTTAGCAAAATTTTCTGTTTTCTTGGGCTAATCAGATGTACTAGACTTTTGATCCTTCTTTTTTGACCTCAAGTTGTATTTATTTTGGTTTTCATTTGTTTTCTCCCCTTTACTCAATTCATTCAACTGACTGTCCATAAAGGACTCTTCATATGCATACTGATTTAAATGAGGGGAGGGGGAGGTATCACTCAAACAATGAATTTTTGGATATGTTTCTTTATCCTCTCCTACTTCATCATCAACCATGTTATTTTGAAGAGCGGTCTGAACTTTTTGGTCATCTCTATTCCTCTGATCTCTTTGAAGGATCCAAGGAGTATTATTTTGTCTTCTGAAATTTCCTCTATTACCAGTATCTTGTGTGTTTATGTTATTTTGTCTTGTGTAGTTAATCATCTTGATGGTTGACACAAGAAGAATCAGAGGTTGAAGCTTTAGCTCTATGTTTTCTCCTATCTCTATCAGATTTTCCTCTTAGCTTATCAGCTGCCAATATGTTTATTTCTACCTCCAAGGCTGCATCTTGCATATGATCTAATGAGGTAGATCTACTTTCTCTCAACATGAGGTAAAATTCCAGCTCAAAAGCATTGGCATAGGTTTCAATAGGTTTAATCTCTGGTTTTTCATCTTGTAAGTTCACCGAGTCTATGGAATTTGAGGAAGATTCAGGTTGCGACATCTTGGAAAGGTACCTTTTAAATTCTTCATTTTTAATCAGTTCTAAAAATGGGAATGGAATTTTGATCTTTTGGATTTCATTCTCAAAACTGAAGGAAGATGGAGATTTCATAATCTCCTTAATTTCTAGAACATGGGCCTTAATCACCATTTGATGGTTTTGTTCCTCTTTTTCTTGGTTGCCAGAAGCCACAACTTTAACAAAATTTTCTATTTTCTTGGGCTGATCAGATGTACTAGACTTTCCATCCTTCTTTTTTGACGTCAAGTTGTATTTATTTTGGTTTTCATATGTTTTCTCCCCTTTACTCAATTCATTCAATTGAATGTCCATAAGGGACTCTTCATATGCAGACCGAGTTAAATGAGGGGAAGGGGAGGTATCACCCAAACAATGAATTGATGGATCTGTTTCTTCATCCTCTCCTACTTCATCATCAACCATGTTATTTTGAAGAGGGGTCTGAACTTTTTGGTCATCTCTATTCCTTTGAACTCTTTGAAGGATCCGAGGAGCATTATTTTGTCTTCTAAAATTTCCTCTGTTACTAGTATCTTGTGTGTTTCTGTTATTTTTTCTTCCCTCAAGTTTCATTTTTTCCATTTCAACTGAAAGTGATTTAACCAACTTAGTTAGTTCATCTTCCTAAGGGTTGACACCAGAAAAATCAGAGGTTGAAGCTTCAACCCTATGTTTTATCCTATCTCTATCATATTTTCCTCTTAGCTTATCAACTGCCAATATGTTTGATTCTACCTCCAAGGTTGCATCTCACATATGAGCTAATGAGGCAGATCTCCTTTCTCTCAACAGGAGGAAAAATTCAGGGTCAAAAGCACCGGCATAGATTATCTTGGTAGAGGTTTCAATAGGTTTAATCTCTATGGGGATTTTATTGTACATTTTGCTAAATCTTTTTGAAAAATCTAAAACCGATTCCCCTTCTTTTCTCTTGAGTGACCCAAACGTTGTAATATAATACAAGAAATCTTTCTTATCACCACAATACCTCAAAAAGGCATCATCCAAAGCTTCAATTCCTGCAATTGATCCAGGATTTAAACACCTAAACCATTTTCTAGCCTCACCATCAAGGCTTTGTACAAAAACTCTCATCCAAAGATCCTGATTTTCAATATTAATATTGTCAGCATAGCTATAAAAAGCTGCAAGGTGATCCTCTGCAGGTATGTCCTCTTCTCTTGTAAAATTGGGCATGTACTTAAGATAGTCTCCAACTAGGAGAGCATTCATAGGCCGAGGCAACACAAGAGGAGCATACCTAGCAACCACTATGACATCCATCCTATTTCTAGGAAGGTTTTCACCTACCATTTGATTATGAAGAGGAGGATTATAAATTCTAGGAGAATTAAGAGGAGTCTGGGTCTTGATTGGTACAGCTACAGTCTGGATGATGTGTACCTTAGGATAAGGAAGAGTATAGGATGGGGAAGTTTCAGTTTTAACAAGCAGAGGCTAAGTCTTGGAAGAGAATGGTGGAAATTTTAAGGGAACTAAAATTCCTTCTTCTTTGGTCACAACAAGTTTAAGAGAAGGAGGAGAAGGAGAACCTAGGGTAGGAAAATCCTCTAAATTCGCAAGTTTGAACCAACTTACAACATCAGGTGAGGCAAGCACTTCAAAACTTTCAAAACTTTCTTCTTTCAAATGGGGAGAAAAGGAAGAATATTCTACAGGGAAATATTCAATATTTAAATTTCTAGGAGTTTCAACAAAAGGTAAAAGAGGAGCACTAGATACAACTACTAGTGTGTTAAAAGTAGAATTAGGAAAATTTCCAATAGTACCCGAAGCACCAACTGAAAAGCCTTCTTGAGAAGCTTTTCCTTTCTTGATGATCTTCTCTGGGTCAGCTTCAGGTGTAGCCAGAGGTAAGTGTGGGGTAGACCTCGTGTGTCTAACTTTAGGAGCCACAACTGAAACAATGGAGTCGCCAGGTGAAAACTGCAGTCTTTAA
Organism: Picea engelmannii; assembly: GCA_009831015.1. Taxonomy (NCBI): domain Eukaryota; kingdom Viridiplantae; phylum Streptophyta; class Pinopsida; order Pinales; family Pinaceae; genus Picea; species Picea engelmannii. The sequence goes on from ML784016.1 coordinate 111,379, forward strand.
TGTATTGATTATTGTGCACCCTTAGAATCAGTATTTGTCGTTCAATCCCAGGGAAATGTTTTCAATCTGTTCCCAGACAATCACTCCAAGAATGTTAGCACTAGAAGTTACACTTTGACTGCTAAAGTGAAAGCTCAGTACCCATCAATAGGTTAGTAAGGTAAGTTTTAAGTTAAACTGTCTAATGGATAAAAATCAGCCCAACAATGTAAATCACATAAAATTCTAGATAAGATGTATCAACAAAAGAGGTCTTGTCTAACTTGGATTAGGGTTTCAAAGAGTAATGTGGATAGAAGGAAGACTTTAGTGAGAAAAATAAAGTAAGTCTACTATTAGCATCAGGCATTACTAGTAGACCAATGAAGGAAAAGCTTTAGACACAACAACTTCTTTAATCAAAGCTTAAACCCCGACAACAATTATAACAACATCATAATCAAACCTCCATTGCAATACAACTATAAAATATCAATTGAAGCATTCAATGACAGTGAATTTCAGAGTAAGAGAGAAAGAAGATGATAGGAAAGAAACTGATTTCTATTAGACAAAAAATCATCAAGTCTTATACATAAAATCTAGAGTTGGATCTCTTACATCAGTATCACCAAAAGAGTCTTACATTAACCATTCAAACCTTTACAATGGCTTCTAATTCCCCTCTTATAGCCTAGGCTATGAATGACAATTGTACAATTCAAACCCCATCCTCTAGCATATGATTCCCACATCATGAAGCTAGGGTAACTACAGTTGTTAGAAAAAAATAACTGACTGCTAAAAACTAGGCTTAATGTTGGTAACTACCCCAACATCTTTAATAGGCTTGATGATGTGTCCCTTGAGCGCATCTTCTTCTTGTCAGGTGTCCCTCCAACTTTAAACTAGTCTTTAATAAGTTGTCCCATACTCCTCTAGCCATCTTGCAATCGTTGATCCTATTGAAATCTCCAAAACAGAAGTTTGCAGCATATTATGTAGCACCAAATGTATCAGCCAGTTCGCAGCGCCTGACTGCATAAAATAGTTCACAGCGCCAAGCACTGTGAACTTTCCTGTAATTGCTTAATGTATCTAGTATATCTCCAAATCTCCCAAAAAACCATCTTCAGAGCTAAAGATGCCTGTAAAAATTTCATTATTTGGTATATGAGTCAAAAACTTAGTCATAGGCATCATACTTCACCAACATCTCCAAAAATGCAGGAAACAAGCACTGCCCAAAACTGAAATTCTTTAAGACATTTCATCTTTTACTTTCTGACTCTGGAACTCCTTCTTGTGGCAACTTGGGCCAACACATCCAAATTCCTCTTAGCTAGCTCTTCCCTGAAAGGTTGTAGCTCCATCTTTAACCCCCATGTTATATTCTTTTTATTTAGGTTCTTAAGCTGCATGTTTAGAGGAATAAATCTCTTAGCAATGAATTTGGATTTTACAAGAGTCCCACGTTACATATCCATGAGATCACTTAACTTCTTCCTTTCAATTAACTCTTCCCTTTTCAATTTAACAATTTCAGCTGTGGCTTCTCTAAGCTGTTTGATCAGCCTTTTAAAGATAGTGTTCTCTAGAGGAGTAGTTATGTCTATAACCTCAATGTGTTTCTCAATAGATACAATTTTACCTTTACCTTTTCTCTTGATTGGAGCTTCCACTATGTCTTCTTTTTCAATACTTTCCTTCTTTGTTGATGACCCAGTGAAGGATCTCCTAACCTTAGTTTTAACTGCAACAGATCGTGAATGAAAAAGTAACCTCCTTCCTTTTGAGCCTGTGGCTCTGGTTGATGGAGTTCCTGCAGATTTTGGAGCTGATTTGGGTGAAACCTCCCTTTTTGGAGAGTAATGAGATCCCCCTACTCCTTCTTGTTCCTTACTCACTTCATCATTTTTAACAATACCTTTGTTCTTCCTCTTTTTTCTTGTCTCTATGTGTACAATACAATCAACTTGAAGATGGCTTTGTACCTTGGATTGTGGAGTAGGAGCAACATTCAATTGAAAGTGTGAAGATGCAATGAATTGCTCCAAGTTAATGATTTTCTTCTTTAATTCCTCCATCATAAGCATTTTGATCAGCCCTGAATGAAAAACACTTGTATCAACTGCCTTAGACTTAGCTTGGACTATGTTAGCCATTTTTCCAATACTCCTAAACAAATAGAAAGGAATATTCATAAGGTCTTTTCCTATGAAGTGAAGCAGAAGTCTTATGTGGTACTGATAAATTATGTTGAATCTCCCTTCACAGGTAAGTATCTTTGGATTTCCCTTAGAATATTATCAAAACCTTCAATCATGTGGCTCCTGGACACTCCTTTTGATAAATTGTCTCCTTGATATTCTAGTTTGAAGAATTCTTACAGAAGGTTGCATTTAGGTTCATGGCTTTAAACCAACTTTCACCAGTATTAGGTATTTTAGTAACTGCTACTATGGTCACTTCAGATACCTCAAGTTTTAGTGTCCCAACCTTGGTTTTGGTTCCATAAAAGTTCAAAGAAAATTCCCTAACCATGTTAGGATGCCCCCTCTCCATTTTCTGACATAAACTAAAACAACCCACTCTTTGGAAGACTTCCTTGATCAGGGGTTTAGCTGCATGTCATAGGGCTCAGTCCTCACAATTCCCCCTCCCTTGTGAGTCTTATTATGCTTTGGAGTATCCATTTATGTCATATGAATAAATATTATCATAAATTTTAATGATGCAAGAGGAAAAATAAGAAAAACAGAGGATTAGGGTTTTGATGGATGATCTTTCTCAAAGGGTTGGTTATGTATAAGGCTTTATGTGTTTTTCAACCTATTTGACCTCCATGCATAAGAAAAGGTAGCTTACAGTCAGGGAGATGAAGGAATACTACACATAATCGTGAAGGTATAAAGATACAACTTGTTGTAAGGCAAGTCTTGATCACCACCTCACTATCCTCTTGCAAAAATTCACAATGACTTCACAAGAAAAAAATATTTTAATCTCAGACTAGATAGAATTAAGTTAAAATTGAGAATCTGATGGAAATGGGTTGTGTAAAATCTTTTGGGACATGGGATTCACAACACCAATCTTGTTGCACAAAGTTTGTAGCACCAGAGCAGGGGGTTTGCATCGCTTAGGAAAGTAAGCAGAATCAGCTGAATATGAGATAGGAAAGGAGGCCTGAAACAAAGACTTGGTAAGGCTTTAATGAACAAGGCTCAGAGCTTATGCAATTGGGTTGGGAACGTGTCAACAAGGTAAGTGGGAAAGTTTGCATCGTGTATCACTAGTTTGCAATGCCCAAGATAAGAAATAACAAGCAAATCATTTCATGTCCTTCAAATGAGCTAAAAATACTCATGGAGTACCTAGTGGTTTTGACCTGAAGACTTATATCATTGAGCTTGAACAAGTTTGTTTGTAGATAGCCTAACCAACAACTCGCCTTCTCCATCCAGTTGGCAATGATTTTTGTAGCGCCTGTTTGAAAACACCAAGTTTGCAACGCTGAGCTAGAAGTGATTTGAAAACTTGGAGAAAATAGTTAGAAGTTTTTATGATGAAATCCCAGGCTATATTTTAAAATATAAGTGCTGAAAAGAGGGAGATCTTCGTTGACAAGACTCATGTGCTCAATGATGGTAATGAAAGAATAATGTACTTTGGATGCGCTGCGAACTCTCTAGTGAGTTGGCAACGTACAACTCAAACTTAATTTGACATCCTAACGGGTAAGGTGAAAAAATCGAGGGGTCTGAGTACATCATGGAGGAGTTGACATGTTAGGGTGGTAGTGGAGAAATGAAAGATGTGACAGATGAAGGCTTGTCTAACTTATCATGATGATCAAGATATGAACCAAGGACTATAGATCAAAATCAACACAAATCTTTAGTTTGTTTGTGTCAAAATTGAAAAATGACTATAGGAAAAAGACAAAGCCAAAAATTTAGACAACAATAATGACTCAGAATAAAAAACCTAAAGAATTTTTTTGACCCAAGAAATTCTATGTGATAACATTGGCTCCATAGGGGATGACATGCTCCTCATGAGCTACCAAGAACAAGCAGTTTCAGTGTTCATTTATTCAAAAGAAACAAAAAAAAATATTGATATTTACAATGGAAGGGAAAGCCACTCATGGATTTAAGAAAAATACTTCTTCAGAATGTGCCCATTAACCGGGCCACCAGAAATTTTAGAGTTTTCCAAGTTCTGCAATTTATAAGTGTTATTTTGAAAAACTTCATAAATATTGAAAGGACCAATCCACAAGGCTTTAAATTTACCATGTTTTCCTTTGTCTTGCCTTTGTGCATCCCACTTGAGCACCAGATCTCCCAGTTGGAAATCTTCTTTGTTTACCTTCTTCTCAAAAGCTTGCTTGATCTTCTGCTGATGGATCTGTGCTTTATCAAGGAGTTGCTCCGTGGTCTATTGTACTTCTACTAGTTGATGCATCCTTATGACCATATCATCGCATTATCCTTGTTGGTCCTGAAGGAACTTTTCCACAGGCAAGGCAAGTTGAAAAATAGCTTCAATCCCATAAACAAGCTGAAAGGGGGAAATACCAAGTGATCTCCCTGTAGTGACTCTATCTTCCCATAGGGAAAATTTCATCTTTGAGTCCCATGATTTCTTGTTGTCCTCCAGTAACTTCATAATAATCTTTACTAGGATCTTGTTAGAAGACTCTGCTAAACCATTACCTTGGAGGTAATAAGGGGTAGAATGAACTAGTTGAATCCCATACTTCTCACAAAATTTCACTAATGGTTCAACTTTGAAAGATGCATCATTTTCAGTAACAATATTGCTTGGGCAACCAAAACTTGACATAATATCTTCAAGAAAACCAATAATTACCTTGTGTGTGGCACTCCTTGTAGGAATGGCTTCTATCCACTTGGTGAAATAGTCAGTTGCAGTCAAAATCCATCGATGTTTACCACTTGAAGCTGGATGAATTTCCCCAATGAATTCATGTCCCCATTGTTGGAAAGGACCAAAAACCACTACAGGCTTCAGAGGTAAAGATTCCAGTTGTTGCTTTCCTCAAAATTTCTGACATTTATCACAAGCTCTGATCTTTGCACAAACATCAATAAAAAGGCTAGGCCAAAAATATGCAGCTCTGAGAATATTATATGGCGTGGTCCTCCAAAAATGATGACCCCCATACAAGCTGTCATGGAAATATGGCATGGTCTTTCGAGCCTCCTTTGGATCTAGACATCTCAAAACAACCCCTAAAGGATCTTTCCAATACAATATGTGATCAATGAGGCAATATCCGATTGCTTTAAGTTTCAAAGAGCTCACCTTGTTCTTCTCAAAACCATGAGGAGGCTGTAACTTTTGCTAGAAGTGAATAATATCTTTGTACCAAGTGCATTCTTCTAACTTTGGACTGATATGTGAGCTATTATCAGGGATATCAATTTGCTGGTTTTCAGAGTTTAGGTTCATGAAATTAACCCCCAGTGCTTTACAATTTGATTCAGCCAGAAATCTAGCTAAACCTTTCCCTTTTACCAACTTACTAGGCTTCATTTCAAGTTCAAAATACAGAATTTTGGCTATCCACTTGCTCCTCTTTCCATCTATGTTAGGATGGATTAGTATTTCCTTCACAGAAGCTGATGGGACATAGGCAATAATTCTAGAATGAAAAATATATACCATGAAGGCTTTAAGGGATTTAACCAAATCATAAGCTTGCTTTTTCATAATATCATACCTCACCTATGCATCCCTTAATGCCATGCTGAAAAAGGAAATGGGTTGCTCCATCCCATCTGTGTTTTTCTGAAGAAGAACAACAACTAATGTGTCATTTGAGGCAAAATAAAATATCAGAAATTCTTTTGAATAATGAGGGATGATGAGAGCAAGTGCCTCAGTCAATGCTTGTTTGATTTGATCAAAAGAGTTTTGAGCTTCAAAAGTCCATTTCACCTCATTTCCCTTTCTAAGAATTGATGTAATAAACTTAACCAATTCAACAAGATTAGAGATGAATTTTCTCAAAAAAATTATTTTACCCAGGAAATACTGAATCTCCTTCTTGGACTAAGGAAGAGACATAGTCTTGATGGCTTCTACTCTACTTGGATCAATCCTTACCCTCTTCTGTTGAGACAATGTGTCCCAACAACTTGCCTTATTTCATAGCAAACAAAGACTTCTTAGGATTGAGTGACAACACAAAATTTCTACATTTCAGGAAAACCTTATTCAAATAATGATAATGTTCCTTATCAAACCTTGAGAACACCGTAATGTCATCCAGATAGATGACCACAAATTTGTCCTTTTCCCCAATGAAGACAATATACATTGCTCGTTGGAAGGTTTCTCTTGCATTCATCAGACCAAAGGGCATTTTGACATACGTAAATGTGCCCCAAGGAGTAGTGAAATTTGTTTTCTCTCTCTCTTCAGGTAAATCATAGATATTATTGTAGCCTGAGAAGCCATCAATCATGAACATCCTTGCTGAACCAGTCACCCTCTGCAAAATATTTTCCATCTTGGGCATGGGATAATTGTTTTTCTTTGAACTTCTATTTAAATTTATGAAATCAACACAAAGTCTGATTTCACCATTCTTTTTCCTCACAGGGACTGGATTGGCCACCCACTCAGAGTACCTTAAAGGTATGGAAATCTTATCATCAAGTAACTTATTGACGCCCTTTTCCATAATAGGCAACAACATGGGATTTATCTGTCTTAGCTTCTGCCTAAATGGCTTGGTCTCATCTTTCAAATCGATTTTATGTTCAATGATGCTTGTATCATAAGTTTGTAGGTCCTCATATTTCCAAGAAAATAGATTAGCAAACTCCTTTAATAACTTCACATACTTAGACCTTTGTTCCTCTGATAAATTGTTAGACAACTTGACATACTTGGGATTTTCCTCTCTACCTAAATTGCATTATGTCACATCAACTTCTTCATTTGAACATTTAACCTTCACAACCACATCATTTTTGTCAAATAATCTATCCAAAGGGACCAATCCTTTGGGAATATGGTTACTAGGAAATTGGACAATCTTGTGGTCTGCAATTTTGTTGATGAAAATATTAGCATGAGGGATTTTTATATCATCTTGATCATGATCAATGCGAAGAGAAAATCTCTTCAATTATTTCCAGAAATCTCTTAATCTCAATATCATTCTCAAATACCTTCCAATGTTTGACATTGTCAGGTATAGAGGGTCTATAATTCACTTCCACATCATACTTAAGCTTGGGGGGCAAATGGATCTTAAAGTTACTTGCAGAAACAACCAAAGAATCTGCCATAACATTCTCTTCCCTTGGAACAAAAGAGATGTTAAAAGCTAAGAAAAAAGTGTCAATAAGATCCCAAACGTCACTTTTGTAAGCTCTCAATTTGGGATGTTTTTCCTGATACAAATATTTAACCTGATGCACAATTAGTTCAACATATCTGAAAACTGCCAACTCCTCAATCTTCATATCTTTAGCAGCCCTCAAACCCAAAACAAGAGCCTCATACTTTGAAACATTATTTGTAGTTTCAAACTCTAGTTTATAAGACAAGGATATGATTTCTTGAGCTAGGGAAATAAAAACCACTCCAACACCCACACTTTCTTTAGAAGAGGCCCCATCAAAAAACATCTTCCAAACTGGGGTCTCTTGAGGAGGTATCTCACATGTTTTTATAGGATGTTTTATGATTTCAATGGGTGACTAAGGAGCATCGGTAATTTCTATAATACCGGATCCCAGATCAATGTCAACTATATAAATTAGATGGTTTGTAGGATTAGCTTCATCACTGATGATGTAAGCTAGTTGTGCTTCCCTGTATAGCCTTCTGTGCTCTGCTCCAAACAAAAGAATAGTGGCATATGAAAGATCCAACTGCAATGTTCCCCGTAGTCTCTTAATCCAATATCGTGACAATAACATCCCAAACATAGGGGGGACATCATCCATTACAATATCCATGACCGCACTCTTCATGGGCATTTGAAACAAAGTAACAACTAGGTCTTTAATCACTCTAAGGCATTTCACTTTCCTGGAGTCAAAGGAGTATAGGTCATGATAGGTTTTAGTAATTTCTAGACTTAGCTCATCCATGACAGTTTTAGGCATAAGCTTATGAGATGCACCTGAGTCCATCAAGCAATTGTGCAAAACTTTATCATGAATATTCAATGATGTGTAAAAGGGAGGAGAAGAGTCATCCCTATCTTCTACCAGAGGTCCCAATATGACTGCTGGTTTTTCATCTTGTAAGTTCATTGAGTCTGTAGAATTTGAGGAAGATGTAGGTTGCAACATCTTGGAAAGTTACTTTTTAAATTCTTCATTTTTAATTAGTTCTAAAAATGGGATTGTAATTTTGATCTTTTGAATTTCATTCTCAAAACTTAAGGAAGATGGAGATTTTAGAATCTCCTTAATTTCTGGAACATGGGCCTTAATCACTGTTTGATGGTTTTGTTCCTCTTTTTCCTGGCTGGTAGAAGCCACAACTTTAGCAAAATTTTCTATTTTCTTGGGCTAATCAGATGTACTAGACTTTCCATCCTTCTTTTTTGACCTCAAGTTGTATTTATTTTGGTTTTCATTTGTTTTCTCCCCTTTACTCAATTCATTCAACTGACTGTCCATAAGGGACTCTTCATATGCATATTGAGTTAAATGAGGGGAGGGGGAGGTATCACTCAAACAATGAAGTTCTAGATATGTTTCTTCATCCTCTCCTACTTCATCATCAACCATGTTATTTTGAAGAGGGGTCTGAACTTTTTGGTCATCTCTATTCCTCTGATCTCTTTGAAGGATCCGAGGAGCATTATTTTGTCTTCTGAAATTTCCTCTGTTACCAGTATCTTGTGTGTTTCTGTTATTTTGTCTTCTCTCAAGTTTCATTTTTTCCATTTCAACAGAAAGGTATTTAACTAGCTTAGTTAGTTAATCATCTTGATGGTTGACACCAGAAGAATAAGAGGTTGAAGCTTCAACTCTATGTTTTCTCCTATCTCTATCGGATTTTCCTCTTAGCTTATCAGCTGCCAATATGTTTATTTCTACCTCCAAGGCTACATCTTGCATATGAGCTAATGAGTTAGATCTACTTTCTCTCAACGGGAGGTAAAATTCAGGATCAAAAGCACTGGCATAGGTTATCTTGGCAAAGGTTTCAATAGGTTTAATCTCTGTGGGGATTTTATTGTACATTTTGTTAGAATCTTTTGGAAAAATCTCAAATGGGTTCCCCTTATTTTCTCTTCAGTGACCCAAACTCTGTAATATAATACAAGAAATATTTCTTATCACCCCAATGCCTTAGAAAGGCATCATCCAAAGCTTCAATTCCATCAATTGATCCATGAGTTAAACCCCTAAACCATTTTCTAGCCTCACCATCAAGGCTTTGTAAAAAAACTCTCATCCAAACATCCTCATTTTCAATATTAAGATTGTCAGCATAGCTATAAAAAGTTGCAAGGTGCTCCTCTACAGTTATGTCCTCTTCTCCTGTAAAATTGGGCACGTACTTAATATAGTCTGCAACTGGGAGAGCATTCATAGGTTGAGGCAACACAAGAGGAGCATACCTACCAGCCACTATGGCATCCATCCTATTTCTAGGAAGGTTTGCACCTACCATTTGATTATGAAGAGAAGGATTATAAATTATAGGATAATTAGGAGGAGACTGGGTCTAGATTGGTACAACTACAATCTGGATGATGTGTAGCTTAGGATAAGGAAGAGTATAGGATGGGGAAGTTTCAGTTTTAACAAGTAGAGGCTGAGTCTTGGAAGAGGATGGTGGAAATTCCAAGGGAACTGAAATTCCTTCTTCTTTGGTCACAATAAGTTTAAGAGACGGAGGAGAAGGAGAACCCAGGGTAGGAAAATCCTCTAAACTCTCAAGTCTCAACTAACTTACAACATGAAGTGAGGAAAGCACTTCAAAACTTTCATCTTTCAACTAGGGAGAAAAAGAGGAATATTCTACAGGGAAATATTCACGATTAAATTTCTAGGAGTTTCAACAAAAGGCAAAAGAGGAGCACTAGATACAACTACTGGTGTTTTAAAAGTAGAATCAGGAAAATTTCCAGTAGTACCTAAAATAATAGTTGAAAATCCTTCTTGAGAAGATTTAACTTTCTTGATGATCTTCTTTGGGTCAGCTTTAGGTGTATCCAAAGGTAAGTGTGGTGTAGACCTTGTGCATTTGCCTTTAGGAGCCACAACTGAAGCAACGGAGTCGCTAGGTGCAAACTACAGTATTTAATGTATTGATTACTGTGCACCCTCAAATTCAGTATTTCTTTGTCGTTCAATCCGAGGGAAATGTTTTCAATCCATTCTCTGACAACAACGCTAAGAATGTTAGCGCTGAAAGTTACACTTTGACTACTAAAGTGCAAGCTCAGTACCCATCAATAGGTTTGTAAGGTAAGTTTTAAGAGAATCTGTGAGATTGATAAAACTCAACCCAACAATGTAAATCACATAAAATTTTAGATAAGATATATCTGCAAAAGAGGTTTTATCTAACTTGGATCAGGGTTTTAAAGAGTAATGTGGATAGAAGGAAGACTTTAGTGAGAAAAATGAAGTAAGTCTACTATGAGCATCAAGCATTACTAGTAGACCAATAAAGGAAAAGATTTAGACACAAGAACTTCTTTAATCAAAGCTTAAACTCTGAGAACAATTATAATAACATCACAATCAAACCTCCATTGCAATACAACCATTAAATATCAATTGAAGCATTCAATGACAAAAAAAATTAGAGTAAGAGAGAAACAAGATGGAAGGAAAGAAACTGATTTCTATTAAACAAAAATTCATCAAGTTTGATACATAAAATCCAGAGTTAGCTCTGTTACATCAGTATATCACCAAAAGAGTCTTACATTAACCATTCAAACCTTTCCAATGACTTCTAATTCCCCTCTTATAGCCTAGGATATGAATGACAATTTTACAATTCGAACCCCATCCTCTAGCATATGATTCCCACATCATGAAGCTAGGGTAACTACAATCGTTCAACAAAAATAACTGACTCCTAAAAGCTAGGCTTAATGCTAGTAACTACCCCAACATATTTAATAGGCTTGATGATGTGTCCCTTGAGCACATCTTCTTTTTGTTAGGTGTCCCTCCAGATTTAAACTAACTTTCAAGCAGTTGTCCCATACTCCTCTAGACATCTGGCAATCGTTGATCCTCTTGAAATCTCCAAAACAGAAGTTCCAAACATATTCTGTAGCGCCTACTGTATCAGCCAGTTCACAGCGCCAAGCGCTGCAAACTTTCCTGTATCTTCTTAATGTATTTAGTAGAGCTCCAAAACACCCAAAAAACCATCTTCAGAGCTAGAGATGGCTGTAAAAATTTCATTATTTGGTGTATGAGTGAAAAATTTAGTCATAGGCATCATACTTCACCAACATATCCAAAAATGCAAGAAACGAGAATTGCCCAAAACTGAAATTCTTTAAGACATTTCATCTTTTACTTTCTAAGTTTGGAACTCCTTCTTGTGGCAACTTGGGCCAACACATCCAAATTCCTCTTGGCTAGCTCTTCTCTGAAAGGCTGCAACTCCATCTTTAACCCCCTGATTTGACTTTGGTAGGTTATATTCCGTCTGTATAGGTTCTTAATCTGCCTATGGAGAGGTCTAAATCTCTTAGCAACAAACTTGGCTTTTACAAGAGTCCCACGATACATATCCATGAGATCACTTAACTTCTTCCTTTCAACCAACTTTTCCCTTTTCAATTTAGCAATTTTAGCTCTAACTTCTCTAAGCTATTTGATCATCCTTTTAAAGGTAGTGTTATCTAGAGGAGTAGTTATGTCTATAACCTCAATGTGTTCCTCAATAGGTACAATTTTTCCTTTACCTTTTCTCTTGATGGGAACTTCAACTATGTCTTATTTTTCAATACTTTCCTTCTTTGTTGATGACCTAGTGAAAGTTCTCCTAACCTTAGTTTTAACTGCAACAAATGAAGGGAAAATTAACCTCCTTCCTTTTGAGCCCGTGGCTCTGGTTGATGGAGTTCCTTCTTACTTTGGAGCTGGTTTGGGTGAAACCTCCTTTTGTGGAGAGTAATGAGACCCCCCTTCTCCTTTTTGTTCCTTATTTGTTTCATCATTTTTAACAATACCTTTTCTCTTCATCTTTTTGCTTGTCTCTGTGTGTACAATACTATCAGCCTGAATTTGTACCTTGGATTGTGGACTAGGAGAAACATTCAATTGAAAGTGTGAAGAAGCAATGAATTGCTCCCAGTCAATGCTTTTCTTCTTTAATTCGTCCATCACAAGCATTTTAATCAGCCCTGAATGAAAAACACTTGTATCAAGTGCCTTAGACTTAGCCCGGACTTTGTCAACCATTTTTCCAATACTCCTAAACAAATAGAAAGGAAGATTCATAAGGTCGTTGCCTGTGAAGTGCAACATAAGTCTTTTGTGGTACTGATAAATTATGTTGAATCTCCCTTCAAAGGTAAAGTTTCTTTGGATTACCCTTAGCATATTATCAAAACCTTCAATCATGTGGCTCCTGGACAATCCTTTTGATAAATTGTCTCCTTGATATTCTAGTTTGAGGAATTATTTAGAGAAGGTTGCATTTAGGTTCATGGCTTTAAACCACCTTTCACCAGTATTAGGTATTTTAGTAGTTGTTGCTATGGTCACTTCAAATACCTCAAGTTCTAGTGTCCCAACCTTGGTTTTGGTTCCATCAAAGTTCAAAGCAAATTCCGTAGCCACCTCAGGGTTCCCCCTCTGCATTTTCTCACAGAAACTAAAACAACCCACTCTTTGGAAGACTTCCCTAATCATGGGTTCATCAACAAACAACTGCATCTCATAGGGCCCAGTCCTCACAATGCTGCCTCCCTTGTGAGACTTCTTTTGTTGCAGAGTATCCATTGATGTCATATGAAGAAAATCTTACCACAAATTTTAATGATGCAAGAGGCAAAACATGAAAAACAAAGGACTAGGTTTTTGATGGATGATCTTTCTCAAAGGGTTGGTTATGTATAAGGCTTTATGTGTTTATCGACCTATTTGACCTCCAGGCATAAGAAAAGGTAGCTTACAGTAAGGGAGAGGAAGGAAGACTACACAGAATCCTGAAGGTATAAAGATACAACTTGTTGTAAGACAGGTCTTGATCACCACCTGACTATCCTCTTGCAAAGATTCACAATGACTTCACAAGAATTTTTTTTTTAATCTCAGACTAGATAGAATTGAATTAAAACTGAGAATCTGATGGAAACAGGATATGTAAAAGTTTTTGGGACATGGGATTTGCAGTGCCAAGCTTGCTGCACAGAGTTTGCAACGCCATAATAGGGGGTTTGCAACGCTTAGGAAAGTAATCAGAATCAACTGAATATGAGATAGGAAAGGCGGCTTGAAAGAAAGATTTGTTAAGGATTTAATGAACAAGGCTCAGAGCTCATGCAATTGGGATGGGAACATGTCAACAAGGCAAATGGGAAAGTTTGCAGCGCGTATCACCAGTTCACAGCGCCCAAGAGAAGAAATAACAAACATATCCTTTCATGTCCTTCAAATGAACTAAAAATACTGATGGAGTACCTGATGGATGTGACTTGAAGACTGATATCCTTGAGCTTGAAAAAGTTGTTTGCAGATAGCCTAACCTCCCCCTCACCTTCTCCAACCAGTTCACAACAATTTTCATAGCACCTGTCTGAAAACACCAGGTTTGCAGCGTCGAGCTAGAAGTGATTTGAAAACTTGGAGAAAACAGTTAGAAGTTTTTATGACAAAATCCCAGGCTATATTTTAAAATATAAGTGCTGAAAACAAGGAGATCTTTGTTGACAAGACTCATGAGCGCAATGATGGTAATGAAAGCATAATGTACTTCAGATGCCCTGCGAACTCTCTGGTGAGTTGGCGCTGTACAAATCAAACTTGATTTGACATTCTTATAGGTAAGGTGACAAAATTGAGTGGTCTGAGTACATCATGGAGGTGGTGACATGTCAGGGTGG